>SJYH01007054.1:212304-232128 GCA_006408735.1 Sylvicapra grimmia
TCCAGTGTAAAAAACAGAAGTATATCATCATTTTCAGATTAGTGCAAAGGATGGAAACATGATCTACTATCAAACACTGCTCCCTGTAAAATATCATGATATAGTTTGATGCATCTGCAGAAAATATCAGATTTTTTTCCCCCTCAGAGAGCATAGCCTTTATCATGCAATTATTACTTGACTAATTGGTTCTATGTTAAGTACAAAGTTGGGCTATTGGCTAATCTGGGTCCAAAAAAATGCGGTCATCAATTGTTCAGATGTCTCCTTTGATGGGCATCACCTGTGTTCTAAATAATTGCGGTTTTATTCGAGTCAATATTGCTGCGTTTATCATTCATGGAGTGGAGACTCTGGCGTGAGTGTGGGGATAATTGGGCATTGGGGATTATTAGAAGTCTTTATTATGTGGAAATGCCTAAATAACATCTGTTCCAACATTCCTGCTCTTCAGGCTGCTTTGTAGTTGCCACGTCTTCAGGGACCTTCAAACCAAGAAACAAAGAAATTCAATATAAACTGCACTTCACTTAAAGCCCTTTAAACCCATCAAGTGAGCGTGGCCTGGGCCTGGGTTAGCCTGAGCCTCAACGAGGAGAGAAGGGCTTACCCCGTGTGCTATCCGGGTTTTAATGTAAACACTAATCATAGGCCCAGCATTTCTTCCACTTCCGGCAGTCAGGATAACGTAAGAAAGCTGTTTGCTGAAGCCAGTGACTAAATGAATCTCTGACTCTCAACCTAACACTTGAATTTTAATCCAGGGGCTTAGATATGCAGAATGGCGCATGAACACTTTTTTGTTTGGTTTGGTTTGGTGAGATTTTCGCTCTTGAAATGAGGCAGTTCTTCCCAAGAAAGGGACAAGTTCTGCTGGAATGTGGAGAGGAATAACACCGTGGGCAGAAAAAGGGTTAGAAGGTGCCCTCCACGCTGTGCCCACCCTCCGGGCAGCAGTGGGTCTGAGGCCACGCCCACCAGCGTTGGGCCCTGACCCTCACGCCGCGTGGGGACTCGTCATCACGTGCCCTGTGTGCGGTGGACCATGTACACAGGCTGGGCTATTGACGCCCAGGCCCCGTGGCGGGGGCCCGTTAGCCAGCAGTGGTCCTCCCTGGGCACTGAAGGAGTTAGGGGTGCTGGAGACCTCGGTGGGGAACTAGCGGGGCAGGTTCGGTGAGAGGGACGCTTCTGGATGAACGCAGGGCCCCCAGGCTGAAGAACTGTGGATGGAGGGAGGCCCCTGAGGGTTGTGGCGGCGAGTCCAACACAGGTTCAAGCCCTTTTCTCGTGGGTTCTAGGAGGACCAGCCCGCTGGGGCAGCTCCCACTTCCCATCCCTCTTCCAGCCTCAGCTGTTGGACACCAAGGACTGTTTACGGCCACTGCGATGGCCTCAAATCGAGCCTTTTTAAGAAAGCCCCCCCGCCGCGTGTCTAGGAGGCTTTTTCTCTGGTGCACACGGGCTAAGCTGCTCCAGTGGGGTGCGACTCTGCTCTACCCCATGGGCCACTGGCCGTGTGGTGTGGTCACCAAGTGGTGTCCGACTCTCGCGACCCCATGGACTGGAGCCCTCCAGGCTCCTCTGTTTACGGGATTCTCCAGGGAAGAATACTGGCGTGGGTTGCCATTCCCTTCTCCAGGGATTCTTCCCCACACAGGGATGGAACTCAGGTCTCTGGCACTGGAGGCAGATTCTTTACTGACTGAGCTATGCAAGAGGCTGCTTAGGCAACTCAATAAAATACTGATGATAAAGTAAAACTGAAGGTATATACTCAAGTATGTGGCTCCTAACAGCAAATATAAAGGAATCAAGTTATTTGGTTAGAAAGAAGAGACTGTCTGGTGAGGTTAAAATTCAAACTGTCACTTTGGGCTGTTAAGGAAATGGTTTATTTTCATGTCTTCAGTGCCTTATCAGCGTACCTGCCACAGAGCAGATCCTCGGTGCAGTTCAGTTCAGCCGCTCAGTCGTGTCCGACTCTTCGCGACCCACGGACCACAGCACACCAGGCCTCCCTGTCCATCATCAACTCCCAGAGTCCACACAAACCCATGTCCATTGAGTCGGTGATGCCATCCAACCATCTCATCCTCTGTCGTCCCCTTCTCCTCCTGCCCTCAATCTTTCCCAGCATCAGAGTCTTTTCAAATGAGTCAGTTCCTCGAATCAGGTGGCCAAAGTATTGGAGTTTGAGCTTCAACATCAATCCCTCCAATGAACACCCAGGACGGATCTCTCTTAGAATGGACTGGTTGGATCTCCTTGCAGTCCAAGAGACTCTCAAGAGTTTTCTCCAACACCACAGTTCAAAAGCATCAATTCTTTTGCACTCCGCTTTCTTCACAGTCCAACTCTCACATCCATACATGACCACTGGAAAAGCCATAGCCTTGACTAGACGGACCTTTGTTGGCAAAGTATTGTCTCTGCTTTTCAATATGCTGTCTAGGTTGGTCATAACTTTCCTTCCAAGGAACAAGCATCTTTTAATTTCATGGCTGCAATCACCATCTGCAGTGATTTTGGAGCCCCCAAAATAAAGTCAGCCACTGTTTCCACTCTTTCCCCATCTATCTGCTATGAAGTGATGGGACTGGATGCCATGATCTTAGTTTTCTGAATGTTGAGCTTTAAGCCAACTTTTTCACTNCAACACCACAGTTCAAAAGCATCAATTCTTTTGCACTCCGCTTTCTTCACAGTCCAACTCTCACATCCATACATGACCACTGGAAAAGCCATAGCCTTGACTAGACGGACCTTTGTTGGCAAAGTATTGTCTCTGCTTTTCAATATGCTGTCTAGGTTGGTCATAACTTTCCTTCCAAGGAACAAGCATCTTTTAATTTCATGGCTGCAATCACCATCTGCAGTGATTTTGGAGCCCCCAAAATAAAGTCAGCCACTGTTTCCACTCTTTCCCCATCTATCTGCTATGAAGTGATGGGACTGGATGCCATGATCTTAGTTTTCTGAATGTTGAGCTTTAAGCCAACTTTTTCACTCTCCTCTCTCACTTTTCATCAAGAGGCTCTTTAGTTCCTCTTCACTTTCTGCCATCAGGGTGGTGTCATCTACATATCTGAGGTTATTGATATTTCTCCCGGCAATCTTGATTCCAGCTTGTGTTTCCTCCAGCCCAGCATTTCTCATGATGTACTCTGCATATAAGTTAAATAAGCAGGGTGACAATATACAGCCTTGATGTACTCCTTTTCCTATTTGGAACCAGTCTGTTTTTCCATGAGCAGATACTCAGCTCATCTTTTAACCAATAAGTGAATCCCTGGAAACATCTCAAACATTTCTCTTGGATACTTTACTGCTTAAAGAGGCAAGGAAATAAATGTATCTGTTTCGGAAAGTTTTCCAACAGTAAGATTGATACATAAAAAAAAAATTGATTCTTTTTAATCCTCAGTTGATCAGTTAATTCATTAGTCAGAAAATCTTGCTTTTCTTAACATTTTTATTAATTGAAATTTTACTGCCTGTAAAGCAGCACATTCTACAATTAAAAATGCCTTATGGACCTACTGTATAGCACAGGGAACTCTACTCAGTACTATACTTATCTGTATGAGAAACGAATCTAAAACAATGGATATAGGTATACGTGAGTCACGTTGCCATACAGCAGAAACTAACACAACTCTGTAAGTCAACTATACTCCAATCCAAAAAATTATTAAAGGTATCATCACAAGAAAAAAAAAAAAACTTTGGTTGTTGGGGGGGAAAATGACTCATGAGGTGGTTTTGTTATGTTTCCTGGAAAGAAGGGAGTTAGAAAAAAGACCAGAGAACTCCACTTCGATTCTCAGGTCTGATCATTTCTTACCCAGTCATCTCTTGGTTCCCGGTTAAAAATGTGTGTTTTCTCCACGATTCACTGTGCCTGGCTGTGGCTCTTTCTTCCTGTTCTGTTTGCCCTTACCAGCTGGAGTAAGTGGTCATGTATGGATGAGAGAGCTGGACTGTGAAGAAAGCTGAGCACCGAAGAATTGGTGCTTTTGAACTGTGGTGTTGGAGAAGACTCTTGAGAGCCCCTTGAACAGCAAGGAGATACAACCAGTCCATCCTAAAGGAGATCAGCCCTGGGTGTTCATTGGAAGGACCGATGCTGAAGCTGAAACTCTAGTACTCTGGCCACCTGATGCGAAGAGTTGACTCATTGGAAAAGACCCTGACGCTGGGAAAGATTGAAGGTGGGAGGAGAAGGAGATGACAGAGGATGAGATGGCTGGATGGCATCACTGACTCGATGGACATGAGTTTGAGTAAACTCCAGGAGTTGGTGATGGACAGGGAGGCCTGGTGTGCTGAGGTCCATGGGGTGGCAGAGTTGGACACAACTGAGTGACTGGACTGGACTGAACTGGTTGGAGGCGCTCAGGATGTCATTCAGTCTCTGGCTGAGAGATCCAGGAACTGTGGAATGGCGAACCGGACTCGCCCTGCAGAGTGCTGTCCCAGCTTTGTGCCTGGACCGTGCTGCAGAGCTCAGCCCTGGGGCCTGCCCTGGGGGCCAGTCTGGCCGTCGGCCCTGTTTGCTGCGAGCACCCGCGATGTGCCCTGTGAAGCCTGATCTGCCCGCACTGGGAAGATTTCTGGCATCACAGGGGCCCTCAAAGCCAAGCAGTGAGAAAGGGTCCTTCAAGCATCACTCATGGGCTTCCTCTTGTCTCTCCCACGTCCGCGGCTCCAGCTCCTCTGCTAATGTATGGGAGGGGAATGGCTTTCTGGCCTGAAAGGCCTGTCCCCTCCTGGGCTGGAGGCAGTCGGGCAGCCCCTGAGAGCAGGTCAGTGAGGTCTGCCCCAGCTGGCCTGGCCTTCCAACCCGAGCCTGCCGAGATGCTCCAGGAAAAACTCTTATCCCCTTCTGGGTGGTGAATGGTGCTCCCTCTTGCCCACCTGGCCAGGTGTGGCCAGTGAGACGTCCAGGCCAGCCACATGTCCTGGGGAGGTGACCGTGCTGGTGGGGATGAGGGTGGGGGAGCAGGCATTACAAAGCCACAGTTATGTGGAGCAGGGATGCAGTTTAGGACTTGAGAAGAAGATGATGCTGCCAAATACGTCATTTCATTCACGATTTTAATGGTGCTTCTGTGGTTTTCATCCTTTCCCACCCTGGTTGCCACCATGCTTTTGTCACCTGATCATGTATATGGAAATTGGAAATTTCTAAGCAAAAGTAAATAAAAATAATTTTAGGTCATTTTTCTGGAGGGCCTTTTTACTCTGGCGGGAGTAATGAAACACGCTAGTTTGCACCTCTCCGGAGTCAGGGTTCTCTAGGGCATTTTTTGCCTCTTAGGGGAATGCGGGGAATTCCGATGACCAGGCGTGGAGCATCTTTCCAGGAGAGGTGCGTGCCCTGGCGACTAGAGGGCAGACAGCATCTTACTGCTAGGAACATTCCAGTCTGCTTAGCTAGACTCCATCCAATTTCTTAAAATCAAGAAATGCTAATGAGGAAGCGGAAAGTTGCTGCCGCCGCTGCTAAGTCGCAGCAGTCGTGTCTGACTCTGTGTGACCCCGTAGACAGCAGCCCACCAGGCTCCTCTGTCCCTGGGATTCTCCAGGCAAGAATACTAGCGTGGGTTGCCATTTCCTTCTCCAAGTGGAAAGTTAGCCAGCAGCGTAACTTGTTAATTAGCTCTTGGCTTAGACGGTAAAGCGTCTGCCTACAATGCGGGAGACCCAGGTTCAATTCCTGGGTAGGGAAGATCTGAAGAAGGAAATGGCACCCCACTCCAGTACTCTTGCCTGGAAAATCCCATGGACGGAGAAGCCTGGTAGGCTACAATCCATGGGGTTGCAAGAGTTGGACACAACTGAGCGACTTCACTTTCACTTTGCCGTGGACAGAGAGAGAGGAGGAGAGAGAATGGAAGTTCCCGCAGTGCTGAAACAGCCAGTCCTGGATTCGGAGCTCTGGGGGGTAGGTCAGGGGTGGTGGTGCAAGACCTCCTTGCTTCCTCACTCGACTCCTCTCACTGTCTGGGGAAGACGCTCCCCACGTCCTGGTTGCATTTCTCCTCTGTCTGCTCTTCCTGCTTGCACCCCCGGCCCCACACCCTGGCAGTGGGTGAGATATGACCTCTCTGTTGCCCTGCGAGCGTGTATAGATTCGCACTGTGGTCAGGTGAGTCTGTATGTTAAACGATTGCTAACCAGCATTGCTGGTGCGGAAGTCAGATGGCAAAGCTCCAGGAAAGAGTTTGGAAGTCCCTCAACAATCAAACCTAGAGCGACCGTGCAATCCAGCAATTCCATTCCTGGGTATGTACACCAAAGAATTGAAAGGAAGACTCACGTAGCTATTTGTAAACCCCTGTTCACCACAGCCTACGCACCACAGCCAAAAGGGGGAAGCGACCTGAAGGTCTGTCAACAGATGATGGAGAAGCGCGATGTGCTCTCTGTACACAGGGGAGTCTTACTAAGCCTTGATGAGGAAGGGAATTCTGACACAGGCCACAATGTGGGAGAACCTGAAGACACTGTGCTGAGTTAAACGGGCCAGGCGCAAAATCATAAATACTGTGTGGTTCCAAGTAATGAGGTTTCTGAAACACTCAAATTCATAGAATGGATGGGTGGTTGCCAGGGGCTGGGGACAGAAAGGAAGGGCAATAGGTATCTGATGGATGTATGCACGGTCAGTTGCTTGCCATGCTGGACCCTTTTGTGACCCTCTGCCATCCGGTCCCATCACTTCATGGCAAATAGATGGGGAAACAATGAAAACAGAGACAGACTTTATTTTCTTGGGCTCCAAAATCACTGCAGACGGTTACTGCAGCCATGAAATTAAAAGACACTTGCTCCTTGGAAGAAAAGTTATGACCAACCTAGACAGCATATTAAAAAGCAGAGGCATTGCTGCCGACAAAGGTCTGTTTAGTCAAAGCTACGGTTTTCCCAGTGGTCATGTATGGATGTGAGAGCTGGACCAACATGAAAGCTGAGTGCTGAAGAATTGATGCTTTTGAAAGATGGTGTTGGAGAAGACTTGAGAGTCCCTTGGACTGCAAAGAGATCCAACCAGTCCATCCTAAAGGAAATCAGTCCTGAATATTCACTGGAAGGACTGATGCTGAAGCTCTGGTGCTTTGGCCACCTGATGAGAAGAACTGACTCACTGGAAAAGCCCCTGATGCTGGGAAAGACTGGAGGCAGGAGGAGAAGGGGACGACAGGATGAGATGGTTGGACGGCATCACCGACTCAGTGGACATGAGTTTGAGCAAGCTCTGGGGGATGGTGAAGGACAGGGACGTCTGGCGTGCTGCAGTTCATGGGGTCACAATGAGTTGGACACAACTGAGCAACTGAACAAGAACAACAGCATGGACTGCAGCCCACTGGGCTCCTCTGTCCATAGAATTTTCCAGGCAAGAATACTGGAGAGGGTTGCCATTTCCTGCTCCAGGGGATCTTCCTGGCCCAGGGATTGAACCCGTGTCTCTCGTGTCTCCTGCACGGGCAGGCAGACTCTTTCCGCCTGAGCCCTGATGAATACAGAGACCCAGTTTGGGAGGACGCAGACTCGGCAGATGGGTGGTGGTGACGGTGGCCTAGATTCCTGAATGAGCTTAATGCCACAGAATCGTACTTGGTGAAGACTGGTTAAAAAGGTGAACTGTAAATTACATGTTTTACTTGCTTTAAAAGAAGTGCCAGAAAATGACACTCGTGGTAAACTGCTGTGCAGCTCATCCTGCTCTGAAGCTCTCTCTGTATTGCAGAGCGTTCGTGGCGCGTGGTCGCAGCACTCCTGCTCACGGTTCCACAGCTGGCAACGGTAGCTCGCTTACCTTTCCCCAGAGTGCCCATGCTGAGACTCCCTCCAGCGCTGTCAGCGTGCTGGACGCCAAGGGAGACACGCTACGTCTGTCCCTCGTGGTCTCTCTGCTCTCTTCCTGGGAACAGAACTGCCTGGGTTGGACGACGCACACACGCTGAGCTTAACTCAGCAGAGCCAGTGTCCAGAGGGCTCTGTATGTCCCTGGCCCCCTGGAACAAGCCATGCCCCTTTCCTACTTCTCTACCCGCACTCGTCCAGCCAGCTTTCACACGCTTACCAGTCCGCAGGATGCCAAGTGGGGTCTTGCTCCTTCAACTCTCAGTCCTCTGATTACTAATGAAGCAGAGCGTCTCTTCACATCTTGTTGGCGTCTGGGTTTCCTCTTCCCGTGAATTGTCTCTTCATGCTCTCTGCCTCCCTGTCCATTGTGTTTTTTTCTTTTTGATTTATAGGCATTTCTTGCATATTCTAGATAATAGGGTCCCTTGTTGGTCTTAGATATTGCAAATATATTCTGTCAATCTGTTATCTGTTGCTAACTTGGCCCATGTGTTTTTCATTAAAATCAATCCCCATTTAAGGTAATAAATTCAACATACTTTTTCTTTGATTAGATCATTTGTTTGCAATCTCTCTTGCCTCATGAAAATGGATTTTAACATATAAATTTTACTTTATGTACTATTCTAGGTATATCTGCATATTTTAAAATATAATATTTTTATGTTGTTCAGTTCTAAGTGTTTCATAACTCTATTACTTCCTTTTTTTTTTTTTTTTTTTGATTTTTCGCTTTTCAGATAGTCCTTCCCACTCTTTAAATAAGATTTCTTTAAGTTTTATTTTCATGGAACAAAGTATTTCTGAACAATCTAAATCATGCCCATAATACTTAATATTGTTTAAATCTATGTGTGATAGAATATTTATATTGTTTAAATCTACATTTGTCACCTTGGGGGAATGTACAATCAGAGTGTTAACATCTGTAAAGATTCTTATAATCACAACCCCAGGTAGGACACAGAGATGTTCTAACATTCTAGAGAATTTCCTCCTGCTGTCTTTACTATTCAGACCCTTGTTCCTCTAATAACTCCTGTCAACCACTGACTTGTNACACAGGCAGATCTCAGATTTGCTGTGAGTTTGTTTTCAAATCACCACTGCAATAAAGTGATTATTGAAATAAAATGAGTCACACCGTTTTTTTTGGTTTCCTGGTGCATACAGAAGCTGTGTTTACACAATATTGTGGGCTATTAAGTGTGCAATATCATTATGTCTAAAAAAGTACATATGTTAATTAAAAAATACTTTCCTGCTAAAAAATGCTAACCATCACATGAACGTTCAGCTGGTTAATCCTCTTATAATAGTAACGTCAAAGATGGCCGGTCACAGGTCACCCTGACAAATATAACAGTAATGAAAACGTTTGAAATATTGCAAGAATTTTGAACACGGGACACACAGACAGGAAGGGAACAAGAGCTGTTGGAACATGGCGCCGATGGGCCTGCTTGGTGCAAGGTTGCCACAAACCTCCAGCTTGTAAAAAACACAAAATCTGCAAAGCGTGATAAAGGGAAGCACGACGAATGAGGTGTGCCTGCATTTTAAAGCCTGATGTGCACTTTTCCTCCCTGCAGTAAGCACCTCATCTGGTGGTGCTGGTTCATCAGGATCTACTGAGCGTTTTTCTGTGGTCTAGTCCAGCATCAGCATCTGCAGCTGTTCCTTGGACGCTCAGAAACAGTGTGTCTCAAACATTCTGTGGTGAAATACCAGGGTTTTCTTTCTCTTTTTCCTTTTTTCTTATTTGTTTTTGTTAATTTCCAATCTCAGTTTTAAAATTTATCTAATTGCAGATTGGTACGAACAGTAGTGGGGGGATACTGAAAAACCAGAAAGACTATGTGTCCTCTCTTTGCTAGGCTTAGAGTTCCAAGTAAAGTCACTTGAGTTTTTTTAATTTCACTATTCATATAACCTCTATCTCTGTCTATCTTTGTATCTTTCAGGTGAGGGTTTTTTTTTTTTTTTTAATCTCCAACTACTGTTGTTTAAATATCAACTCACCTTCACAGTTTTCCAGTAGGTTTGCATATTTTGAGGATATTTATTAAGGTATACATGTTCATGTCGGTCATAAGGAATTTTAATTATTATAACTTTCTTCTTTTTCCCTAAAGATAGTTCTGTCTTGATATTTATTTAGTCAAATGTCGATTTTTCATTTCATCTTACCATGGTAGATATTTTTTCGTCCTTCTGTCTAACTTCTCTTGAGTCTTTTGGAGTTATGGACTATGTCTTTAAAATCCAATCTGCAATTCTTGATCTTTCTGTTGCTGGGTTTCACACATTTTCGCTGACTGTCATTATGATTATATTAGGATTTGTTTCCGTGTTCAGCTCATGCTTCCAATTTTCCACACTTGTGTGTGTTTTTTAATCCTTCTTTCATGTTCTTTATTGGACTGATGAGATTTGAATTACGAGTTGAAACTATACATTTTGTTTTTATTCTTATAGCGGTTTCCTAGAATTAGAATCCCATAATCATGGGGAGAAGGCAATAGCAAGCCAATCCAGTACTCTTGCCTAGAAAATCCCATGGATGGAGGAGCCTGGTAGGCTGCAGTCCATGGGGTCGCTAGAAGTCGGATGCGACTGAGCGACTTCACTTTCACTTTTCGCTTTCACACAATGGAGAAGGAAATGGCAACCCACTCCAGTGTTCTTGCCTGGGGGAGCCTGGTGGGCTCCTGTCTATGGGGTCGCACAGAGTCGGACACGACTGAAGCGACTTAGCAGTAGCAGTAGCAGCAATCATGTTTATTGCCTTTTTCAACCTCAGTTTTTCTGAATTGAGGTAAAATTTACTTACAATGAAATGCGTGCCTTAAGCCTGAGTCTGATACTGCGCCGTGCGCTTTGTTGCTCAGTTGTGCCTGACTCTCTGTGACCCCGTGGACTGTAGCCCGCCAGGCTCCTCTGTCCGCGGGGACTCTCCAGGCGAGAGTACAGGAGAGGGTCGCCGTGCCCTCCTCCAGGGGTTCTTCCCAGTTCAGGAATCAAACCCAGGTCTTCTGCATTGCCGGTGGATTCTTTACCATCCGGGCCACCAGGAAAGTCATTCTGGCAATTCATAACCACCATCTCAAATAAGAATGCTGGACATTTCCATTTACTCAGAAACTTTCAAGATTGCTTCAAGTCAGTTTCTCCCATCCCCCAGAGATAAAATATTCTGATGTCTATAGAGGTCTTTTCTTGGTCTTGTACTCCCGAAAAAAAGAATTCACAGGTCTTTTTAGTGTCTGGCTTGTATCGTTTAACGGTTGTTTAGAGATCATTCATATTTGCAATTATCTGTATTTTATTGCTTGTTAAGGAATAAAATTGCTGTATTTTATTCCTTGTTATTGCTAAATACTAAGTTGAGTTAAAACTCAACATTCAGAAAACTAAGATAATGGCATCTGGTCCCATCACTTGATGGCAAATAGATGGGGAAACAATGGAAACATTAAGAGACTTTATTTTCTTGGGCTCCAAAATCACTGCAGATGGTGTCTGCAGCCATGAAATTAAAAGACACTTGCACCTTGAAAGAAAAGCTATGACTAACCTAGACAGCATATTAAAAAGTAGAGACATTGCTTTGCCACCAAAGGTCCGTCTAGTCAAAGCTATGGTTTTTCCAGTAGTCATGTAAGGATGTGGACTATCAAGAAGGCTGAATGCCGAAGAATTGATGCTTTTGAGCTGTGGTGTTGGAGAAGACTCTTGAGAGACCCTTGGACTGCAAGGATATCCAACCAGTCTATCCTAAAAGAAATCAGTCCTGAATACACTTTGGAAGGACTGATGTTGAAGCTAAAACTCCAATAATTTGGCCACCCGATGCGAAGATCTGACTCGTTGGAAAAGACCCTAATGCTGGGCAAGATTGAGGGCAGGAGGAGAAGGGCATGGCAGAGGATGAGATGGTTGGATGGCATCACCGACTCAATGGTCATGACTTTGAGTAAACTCTGGGAGCTGATGATGGACAGGGAGGCCTGGCAGGCTGCATTCCATGGGGTTGCAAAGAGTTAGACATGACTGAACGACTGAACTGAACTAACTGCTAAATAGCATTCCATCCTGTGAATATACCATGATTTTTTAAAGCTCAGTTCTTTTTTGATGGACATTTGCGTTATCTCCAGTTTGGGCTGCTATGAATAAAGCTGCTGTCAACATCCCTGCATGGTCTGTTTTGTGGTCACATGCTTTCATTTCTCTTGAGTAAATACCCACCAGTGGAATTGTAGGTCATGGGGTGTGCACATGGTTAACTTTTTAGGCAATTGTCATTCTCTGAAGTGTTGTATCAGCTTACATTTTTGCTGGCAAAGTACAAGATTTCCAGTTGCTCCACTTCTGTGCCACCACATGCTCTTGATGCTTTTAATTATCTCACTTTCTGTGTGATAAGATCTCAGGGCAATTTTAATTTTCGTTTCCTTAATGACTAACAATGCTGAGCAGGTTTTCATGTGCTACTTATTCGCATACCCTCAAAGCTTATGTGCCTATTTAAATCTTTTGTTCAATTAAAAAAAATTGGTTGATTCTTGTTGAACTTTCAAGAATTTTGTATATTGGATGTATGTGCTACCAACATTTTTTCAAGCTTGTGATCTATTGATTTACGGTGTCAGGCTGTTTTGATTAGCAGACATCTTTAAATTTGCTGAAGTTGAACTTATTAGATTTATTTTGGTAGGTTCATGTCCTGTCCTGGAAATCTGTATCTGCCTCAAGACTGTGAGAATATTCTGCTGCTTTCTCTGAGAAACGTGGATTTTGATTTTACAGTTAGGTATGATGGACTTTGGATTAATTTTTGAGTACGGAGTGAGATGAGATCCCCATTCATTTTTTCCCCTCTATACTTCTATCTATTGCTCCAACATTATTTATTAACAGTACTTTCTTCTCCCCACTGGATGGACGTGGTCCTGTGGACAAAGATCTGCAGACAGTGTTTGTGAGAGTCGGCTTCCTTCTTTCCTATTCTGCTCCATTCATTTATTTTTCCGTATGCCAAGACAGAGTTGCCTTTGCAGTAAGATTTAAAATCAGGTCGTATTAGACCTCCAAGTTATTCTTCCTTTTCAAGATCATTTTCACTGCTCCACATTCTTTACATTTCCATATAGATTTTAGAATCAGCTTCTTTATTGTTTTTAAAGCCTTCTGGGATTTGGGCAGAGTTTGCATTGAATCAGTAGATCAATCTGAGGAACATTGACATCTTGACAAACTTGAAATGCCCATGTTTCTGCCAAATGTGCAAAGACTTTTAGTGGTTCTTACATTGTTTTGATCGTTTTTCTTTTTGCCTATTACGTGTTCACTTAACAAAGAATTTTGTAACTCTAACCCTGAAGTGGATTCATTCTTCCTTTTTCTTATGTTCTTACAATTTTATATTAAAATGTTTAGTAAATTACTTGATCAGTCTTACCCTCTATCATTTGCAGAACTTTTCTGGACTTATTATTATTATTATTTTTCAAAAACCTGGTCTTTCTCTAAGAATGTCTTCAAGGTGGATCTTTCTGTATGCAGTCTTCAAAGGTTTTGTGTGCCTGAGGATATTTTAAATTGACTTTCACATTTAAATAAGAATTTGATTGAATATATAAAATAAGTTCAAGGGTCTTCCCTGCCTTCATTAGTCTGAAAACATTAATTCATGTTTCCTCGCATCCTGTGTTGCTATTGAGAAATCTGATCGACAGTGTTTGCCCTTTTCCTTTCCAGGGGATCTGCCTTTTTCCTCTTGAAGCTGTTAGAATTTTTCCTGGGTTTTGATTTTCTCAAGTTTTCTAATGATGTATCTGAGGTGTGGCTTTTGCTTTATCTAACCACTTATGTCTACCCTGAGTGTCTGCAACATAAGATCTTTCATCTCCATTTTGAACAAAATTTTAATTGTTTTTCATCTGTTTTGGACGGCTGTTATGGTGAGGGAAATGTGTTTAAATCTACCCTCCTTTCCTCAGTTTTTTTCCTTCATGTTTCGACTTATTTTTTCTCTTCTGATGACTTCTCAAGCTCAAACAGAGATTCTCAAGCTGCACACATTCTGAACACTCTCAAATATGGTGGTCTTTATTTCAGTCATGACCTTTTGTATCATTAGTATTTTGATAACAATTAACACTTGCTGTTCTCCAGCCTGGAGCCGGACGCTTCGGTTTCAATCCCGCTCCGTCGCCCTCCTTCCCTCCAGTCTGGGGTCAGACGCTTCGGCTTCAATCCCACTCCGTCGCCCTCCTTCCCTCCTTGTCGCTAGCTTCCAGTTCTCCTTCCTCCCCTGGCCTTCTGTGTCCAGCTTCACGTCTCCAGTATGAGAGAAGAACTCTTTTGTTTGCGCATTCTCTTGCACTGCGTCAGGATCAGGTGCTAATCACGCGTGTGCTCTTTAGTGAACCCACTGTGGCTGAGGATGCGTCGACACCGACCCGCAAAATGCGCCGGCTTGCTGCAGTGTTTTCATTGTTGTATATTTACATTGGACTCTCTTCCTCTTTATAATTTTGTAAAATAAATAAAAGGTTTAAAGAGCAAAAAAAAGCAACAAACGCTGTAATGCTAGTAAGGGCTTCAAGCAGCCCAATTCCATCTAGGTGTGCATAAGAGGGGGAAGCACACATTCAGATAAATGGTGCATCCGTCCCAGCCTTCTGCTCTGGTGATGGTATATTAACATATAAAACCCCAGAGTGATGCCTTGTGAATTCACTATTTACTGTGTGTCTAACCTTTCTCTTGTGACAGGAGAACCTTTGATTCAAGTTGTGATTATCACATTTTTCAAGTTACTATATCCCTGGTCTTCCACTGGTTGCATATCTGCAGTTTTTGCATATCTGCAGTATATTGCCTTACTGTCTTCGGAAGGCTGTACATTGGACAGAATTACATCTCTCCTGGACACTCACATTTGTTGAGGGAGGCATGCCAATTTTCATAATATATCTATTTATTTATTGGAAACAAATACATGGCATATTTTAAATTTAATTTTATTTGTCTTATCTTTTCAACAATTTTTATTGGAGCATAGTAGATTTATAATGTTGAGTTAGTTTCACGTGTACATCACAGTGTGTCAGTGAGACATGTACAGAGATCCACTCTTTTCTAGGTTCTTTCCCTATATAGGTCATTATAGAGTATTGAGTGGAGATAAGATATGTTTAAAAGTATCTCTAAACAGTTCCAGAAGGGAGAAATAAATTTTGGAAAATTAGAGGGTGAGTCTCGTCTCCCTGAATTGAGAAATGTTGAGTCTCCACCCTAATGGTAGGGAGCGGTCTTGTGGCCAGGCAATGGTGAGACCGCAGAGAGCCTTCCAACCAATCAGGCTTTGAGTCTGTTGATGGGGCCCTTGGAATTTTAAAGTTTGGGACTTAAATAAATGCCCTTCTGAAAAGTGTCAGAAAACCTGTCAGTAATGATGAGCTGAACCTCCTTTTTCTCACAGAGGCATGAAGCAGGGTGAGTCTTCCCCTCCGCCCAGCCAGAGCACCCCTCCGCACACAGGTCAGCCCCTGCCCCTACTGTGTGCTGGCATGGAAAGGACCAGACCCTCCATCCTGCTTTCCACCTTCTTCCTGAATTTCTGACTCCCTGAGAAACTAGTTCAGACTCATCTTTCAAATCAGTTTTGCATTACAAATAAAAGTGAAAGTGAACGTTGCATCTGACTCTTTGCTACCCCATGGACTATTTAGTCCATGGAATTCTCCAGGTCAGAATGCTGGAGTGGGTAGTCTTTTCCTTCTCCAGGGGATCTTCCCAACCCAGGGATTGAACTCAGGTCACCGGCATTGCAGGCAGATTCTTTCCCAGCTGAGCCACAAGGGAAGCCCAAGAATACGGGCGGGGGTAGCCTATCCCTTCTCCAGCGGATTTTCCCGACCCAGGAATCGAACCGGGGTCTCCTGCATTGCAGGCGGATTCTCCAGCTGCACTATGAGGGAAGCCCATGCATTAAAAATAAGCAGAACTTATATTAATACACGTAAAAATCTATAGTGGTAGATAGATGATTTTTTTTTTTTTTTTACTGTGTGTTACACAATTTGGGGAGCTGTGGAGGATGGGATCTCAGACATGAACCTATGATTCACTTGGAAGAAAAGGAAGCTGGAATCAGCTATAGTTCCGAGAAGTTACAACTGAGCTCTGATAAATACATTTAAAATATCAGATACAATGCAGAAGGTAGTTTTATTTTTTTTAGTAGCACTTCTGAGCAAATACATTAAGTCATATTAACTTGGAAACGTGATGAAGAAAGGGTATTTATGAATCACAGCAGTGACCACTCTCTATATATTAAATAATGAATCATGAATACAATAGGGACGGAGATTATAATTCTCATAAACATAATTTCATAAAACGTTTCCGTACACAGTGGCATTTTGTAGGCAAAAAATTTGTTTTACCCCGCACTAACAACACTTTCTCCAGCAGAGCCGTGGTGATTAGTGGATCACAGTGGCCGGGTCTGCAGCTCAATGTAAACTTCGTCTGCAAGCCGGCGGCACACACGCTCTCTGCCTTCGGGTCCTGTTCCTCCAGCTGTGTTTCGTGCCCCCGTTTTCACGGCTGTGTTTAGCTCAGCACACTTTTTTGTCTTGTGTCCGACTTGGAAAAGTATGATGAGTTTAATTTATGACGAGCCCTTTTAGCATTTTGAGTGGGTGGATCTTCCGCAAGAGTCTTTTCAGTGAAGCTCCATGGTTGGCTTTTCTCCCTTTGTGATTCCGAAACAATGTTTGTGAGGGGCACTGATTCGGAGATTTCAGGCTTGAGGGTGCCTTGGACACGTGTGAGTAGCTTAAACCGCTGAAATATTCAAATTCTGCGGAAGCGGGACCGCAGAGGCACGTGTGATATCTCAGGCCTGCAAAGCTCACATCTTGAGAAGAGTCATTAAGCCTGAAATGTCCTTGGCCAGGGGCCATCTCGGGTAAAGAGCCCACGTGCAACGCAGGAGTCATGGGAGACGTAAGGGTCAGGAGGACCCCCTGGAGGAGGGCATGGCAACCCACTGCAGTATTCTTGCCTGGAGAATCCCATGGACACAGGAGCCTGGCGGGCTGTAGTCCATGGGGTCAGACAGGACCGACCGAAGTGACTTCACATGCACCCACGTCCTCAGCCGGCCAGCTTGGCTGGGTTTCCCGTATTTATGGCCGGCTGTAAACCTCTGCTTTGCTGTTGGCGCTGGTGGGAGGATGGAAAACACACAGAAACAGGGTAAATCATGCCAAGGCCGTCGGCAGGGTGCGACTGACTGTGTGTAATCAGAGAAAGGTGTGATGTCCTGAACTTCCCTTCCAGGCCCCTCCTGCCCATTCTCATCCCTTTAAAGGCATCCCTAAAAGCAAGCAGCCAGCACCAGCTGAACCTTCCTGCTGAAACAACTGTGACCTTGCAAGGTAATTAGCAAGCTTCATGCATGTCCACAGGGACAGAGAGGTGGTCTGTAATCTTTCAAGCATTGAAATATCTCTTTTCCCTTAAAGAAAATTTTAATGAAAGGTGCCATTAAAGTGGAAGGCCTTTGTCCACCCTCAGAATGTCTCAGTGTGGGGCCTCTCCTGACACATTTAAATGCTCCCCTGCAGAGAGAGGGCCTTGGAGGTTCTGTGACCAAACGCTTCTGTCCATTTATCCCTCCCCTTCTCTGCAGGAATGGAGGACAAGAGCCCCAGGGAGTGCTTTGGGGGTGGAAACCCTGCCTCCTAGGAATGGACCCAAGTCACAGAATCACTTCCGGGGGCAGTCAGGCAGGTGGAGGTGAGACCGCAGGTCAGCCAGCTTCCCTGATGACACTGGGCCAACTTCCTCCCCTCCAGTGTCTCATCAGTGCTTCCCGTAGAACCAGAACTGCCGTCCAGTAGACGCATAGATCAGAGGGCTTATTTCGGGAAGACAAAGGGACAGCACGTGTCACTAGACAGAATCATAATTTAGTGGCTCAAGTGTGGGAGAAGACGCGCCTTCCTGGGTGAAGTCACTTCCATGTAGTGGGTGTAAACTGTGGGTCTTATGTTTTAAGACCCCAAAATTATATATGCTCTTTATTCAGTACATTAGGCATTTGATGATTTACAGATACATTTCTGAATTGCTTGGTTCTACACAGCATAAATAAAATTTTAAATTGCTTATGCTACAGATCCTAGCTGTTCTGTCTGTTTGTCAGACTAACGCTTTAGAGTGAATCTCATCTGTAACACCGAACCGAAGAACTATCTCATACACTTTAGACCATAAGTGGTGAAGAAGTGAAATAGTTTTCTGATCCCCAAAGCATAATCTCACATTCAAATTTTTCTATTCATTTACAAAATGACTAAATGTCAAGTCAGGACTCCACGCCCAGCAGGAGGACCACGTGTTGTAAACCTCAGCTCACAGGGACCTGCTTGGCAAAGCTGTCCTGGTCATCTGCCCAGGGAGACACGGATGGCCAGATTCACGGGACACGTGCCTTGATGCTCCAATGAGCAGGGATGAGCTTCTGACAGTCAGCAACCCACTCTCCACTCGAGTGCGTTGCCAGCCTCCTGGTTGTTTGTTTCAGGGCTCCGTGGGGTTCGGGCTGAGAGCAGAGTTGCTGAGACAGACTGCTAGGTTGGAATTGCAGCTCCTTCACTCCCTAGCTGTGTGAGTTCCCTGGGACTCAGTTTTCGCATCTGCAAAATGGAGGCGTCTCCCTCCCAGGCTGGCCGTGAAGAATCCAGGGCCTCAGTACTGGGAAAGCTCTCTGAGGAGGATCCGGGATGTGGCGGCTGTTTTGGAGGCGTGAAATAGGAGAATCAGAACACAGTCAGGAAGAGGGCGCTCATGCTTTCTCAGGGGTCTGTTCAGCGCCACAGTCAGCAGACAGAGCCTGCTGCCCTCCGCGCCTGGAGCAGAGCCGGGATTTGCAGACAGGGATACTGAGATGTGAGCCGCCGGCTTGGGCACGCACTCCCTTCCAGCCGCCTTGCCACAGAAGGGAGCCTTGCACCAGGCCACGTGCCTCCTGAGCTGAGCTGCGGAGAGAGAAAGCCTGCTTTGTCCCTCGCGGTTCTCTTCCTTCTCACACAACTCCAGGCACCGTGTTTCTGAATCGATTGTGAGTCCCTGAGACTGCTTCTCTCAGAATAACAGGCCTGGCAGGGAGGCACCTGGGGATGCCCCGCATGGGTCACAGAGGCCCACGTGGACCCCTCCACCTACTGAGAACACGTGCGGAACCCAGGGGCGTGAGGACAGGCTGGACTTTGCGGCTACCACACTCATCGATTTGATGGTCCGGGATGAGCTCGGGTTCCCTCTGGAGGCCCTGGCATATTGCCTGGGACGTGGACCAGGGAAGAAGCAGGACCACTAGGGCCCCGTTGAGCCCGCTGTCTTGAAGGTGGACACGAGCTTGTCAAGCTGGACTTGGCGCTCATCTGAAGGGAGGAGGGGAATCTGGAATATTGGAGAGGGCTTCTGACGTGCTGTGGGAAACTCCACAAAATGAAACAAAAGCCAAGCTTGGTTGAGAGACTGCTGCCCTATTGGAAGGACTGATGGTGAAGCTGAAGCTCCAATCCTTTGGCCACCTGATGTGGAAAACTGATTCACTGGAAAAGACTGTGATGCTGGGAAAGATTTGAAGGTGGGAGGAGACGCGGATGACAGAGGATGAGATGGTTGGATGGCATCACCGACTCAATGGACATGAGTTTGAGTAAGCTCTGAGAGTTGGTGATGGACAGGGAGGCCTGGCGTGCTGCAGTCCATGGGGTCACAAAGAGTGGGACACGACTGAGCGACTGAACTGAACAGCCCTGGGTTTGTACACGATAGAGTTCTCTTAAGGATTCCGTCTTCTCTTTCTGGTCTGTGAGTGATGCCGGGGGTGGGTGACTGCCCCAGGGTGGG
>SJYH01007054.1:235118-254652 GCA_006408735.1 Sylvicapra grimmia
CTCTGGACAGTGATGCTGAGTTGCCTCATGACGGCCCTGTCCCCTCCTCGCTCCTGATGAAATCTGCTTGGGGCTTGAGACTGTTAGCTCTGGAGTGCCCCCCCCCCAGGTGTTGAGACTGTCCCACGCTGGGTGTGCATTTACGGTCGAGGAAGGCTGGGGGGAGCCCTTCCCACCTCAGGGCCATCTTTCTCATCCACGGTGTGATCAGGGTTTAGGATTAAGTGGAGATAATCTCTTCATTTGAGGCTGTGCTTGGTACCCGTGTAAAGCAGGCTTGGTGGGAACCTTAGAACATTCCAGAGACGGAGTTCGCCTCTGAAAGCCCCCTGACCTCTCGAGAGACTAGGGCAGTAAAAGTGAGGTGAGGAAGAAGGACACGTCATCCTTTTTGTCGTGAGGAAATAACTGAAGTCATCCTTCCAGAAAAGGAACATGGAAAGAGCCACTCAGAAGAAGCTGCGGGGAGAGGCGACGTCCCACGAGACCTGCGGTGGGAGGCAGAGGCCCCCGGCCTCGACTCAGCTCTGGGCAGCGCCTCCCACGTGGGGCCGCGCCCGCCAGCACTGACGTGGGGTCCTGGGCGCGGCTCCTCTCGGGAGCTTGGGAAGATGCTCCGTCCCCATTTCCTACCAGCGGCTCAGACCTCGTCCCGGGACCGGGGTCCTGACCTCCCGGCAGGGGCTGCAGGAGAGAGCTCTGTTCTCAGCAAAGCAGAAAGAGGAGGAGAGGGAGGTGCTCTTCCCCAGACTCGTCCAAAGCGTCTTCTGTTCCCAGATGCAGAGGAGCTGTCTGCTCGCCACATCTCTTCGCACCTGAGTCTGGACTTCGGGTCAAATCCAGCAGAGCATCATGCTGCATGACCATCGGTGCCCGTGGATACTTTTCAGTCATTAAAAAAAGTCAGAACTCACACGTTGCAAGTGGTACTGGGTTTCGATGGGACGCTTTGGGGAGAATTTTGAAGGCGTCACTTACCTGCACCCAAAGGAGAATAAAGGGCATGGTTTTCAAGGGTCTTTGTTAAGCCTGGGGGCAGTAAACACAGTTGCTTAGAACTTCAGCACGGAGAGGAGCAAAGGAAGAAACAACAATCGCTTCCAAGAAGAGGCCCAGCGATGGACCTGGGCCCCGGGTAGGGGAATGGGTGCCAACCCGCCCCGTGTGTGCCTGGACCAGGTGGGTCCAGGGCTCAGCTGGAGGCACTCCGAGCAAGGCGGTGTCCCATGAGGGCGCCGTCTCTAAGTGGGAGCCGCCTCCAGACCAGGCATCGAAACTGCCTTGTGAGCAGGCAGCCTCACATTTAAGGACAACTTAAAAAAAAATCGAGTTTAGAAATTCCCCCATTTAGGTTACCACGTCGGTTATCAGGCTTGGCTCCGAGCGGCTCCCCAAATCAAGATGATCTTCCTGTCATGGGGTTTGCCAGCCCCGGAGGTTACTTATAGCACCTAATCTCATCAAATCCCAGCCTTTTCATCTGTAAAAATATAACAACAGCGAGAACCTAACCAGCAAATGGAAACAAGCAAACAAGCAGAAAACAGATGACGGTTCTCCGGTATCGAGTAAATACACTGAGATTCACTGTGCATTTCACACTGCCTGGCACGGGTTAGGCCCTCCGTAAATGTTTACTCTCTTTTGATACGTTGCAGACTCCAGGGACAATCCTAAATTACAAAGTCTAAAAAGGTTTTGAACAACACCAGCATTAATGGAAAGAGGATGCTGAGTGTGATCTCTGGGTAAATGATCACACTAGACCCTCCCTGCTTGTCCACAGACCGTCTGAACCACAGCTGTATTTTTTATCCGTTACACACGTATGTGCGCTAAGCCACTTCAGTCGTGTCTGACTCTTTGTGGCCCCGTGGACTGTAGCCCATCAGGCTCCTCTGTCCATGGGATTCTCTAGGCAAGAATACTGGAGTGGGGTGTCATGGCTTCCTCCAGGGGATCTTCCCAAACCAGGGACTTAACTCATGTTTCTTACGTCTCCTGCAATGGCAGACGGGTTCTCTACCACTGACCCACCTGGGAAGCCATTTATGATGAATATAAAAACCAGACAGACTGGAAGTGTAAGACTGAGTGGAGACACATTTTGCATAAAGCTAAAATTTCTCTTTTTTAAATTTTTATTGTCAGAATTATTATTTTTTTTTTTGGAGGTGATCAGTTCCTGGTGGCATTGTTACAAATTGCCAAAAGATTTGGTTTTTAATTCAATATATAATAGGCTCAAGATATAGTAGGTAACTTTCCAAATAACACATTATCCTGAAGTCAAGCATTTCTCCGGAACGCTTTCTGAGATGAAACACCACAACGCAGAGTGTTATAGCTCTTCAATAAATGCGAAACATACCATATGTGACTTTTATTTTTCAGATATAAAAAAGCACTTTGGGGATTGTTTCCATAACTGCGTATGCACTGCTGGGCTCACCCCTGGGTAACCAGTAGTGATCTCATGTTCCCCTAGGGTTCTGATGTGAGGGGCTTAACTTGACAGAGAGGTGACCCGTTTCCCATCCGTAACTTACTGCTGTCAAAGGACAGGTCGCCCCGGCAGTCTCGCTGAGTCCGTCTAACCACCGGCCGTAGTAGTTCTTTTTTTAGAGATTTTCCAGGTTATAGTCTATTAAGATTTTACTCTTACAATATTTTTAACTTTTTCCATAAAGATGGGCCATAAACACGAGAAGTAATGGGGTCCAGGGCTGTCAGGGAGCCAACAACTCAGCATAATTTCTGAAAACATGAAAACCCTGGACGGGGAGGAGTGGTCTTCTTTCCGCGCTTTATTGTTGCTTGTAGCCTCTGGTGTAATGGCAGCTGTTAGATTTTAATAAATGGATTGAAAGCCCATTTGCTCCAGATTCGATGAAATATCACCACTGCTTCTGAAATATGCTTGTAGCGCTGCGCTGCCGCGGCGCCCTGCATCGCGCTGAGGGGAGTTGGGGCGCGCAGGCTCCTTGTCACTTCTCGGCTACGACTGTGTGTCATGGAAACACGCGAAACTCATGTTTTAAAACCCGTAAAGTCGTCTCCTTAAATACATTATTAATTTTAAAGTTCTGTTTCAGAATAATCACGTATTTGTAACCAGAAGTACCGTGAAAGACGTGAACTTGTAGCCACATTAGAGCTGTTTCTGGAGGCCGCGGCGGCGAGGCGTGCTCTGCTTTCTGAGTAGATCTTTCTTTTGCAGCCGCTGCAGGCGCCGCGGGAGGGGTTTACTGCACAACTCCCCAGACTTCTGCTTGGGAACAGCTTATTGCTGATGGGCAGAAAATACTGAGTGTTCTGGAAACAGAAGACAGTCTTATGGACCGAATGAATCTCCTGGCCCCAAATCTGTACCTTGACATTTTCATCCCTCCCAATTTGGAAATAGGATCTTTAAAGAAGTAATTCAGGTAAAAAGTCAGGCAGTAAAGAATCTGCTTGCACTGAAGGAGACTTGGGTTCAGTCCCTGGACTGGGAAGATCTCCTGGGGAAGGGACCGGCTCCCCACTCCAATATTCTGGCCTGGAGAATTCCAAGGGGGTCACAAAGGGTCGGACGCGACTGAGCGACTTCCACTCCTCTCCTCTTCAGGGCTTCCCGGGGCTCTAGTGCCAAAGAACCCCCTTGCCAGTGCAGGAGGCACAGAGACAGGAGTTTGATCCCCGGGTCAGAAAATTTCCCTGGGAGAGGCTGTGGCAACCCACGCCAGGATTCTTGCTAGGAGAATCCCACGGACAGAGGAGCCTGGCGGCTGCCGTCCACAGGGTCACAAACAGTTGAACACGCCTGAAGCGCAACAGGCAAGGAAAGACGGGGTCACAGGTGTCGCTGCGCAGCCGCTCAGCTGCGCCCAGCTCTCCACAGCTCCACTGACTGCAGCGTGCCGGGCTCCTCTGCCCCCAGAGCTTGTTCAAAGCCGTGTCCACTGAGTCAGTGATGCCATCCAACCATCGCATTCTCTGCTGTCCCCTTCTCCTCTTGCTCTCAACCTTCCCTAGTGTCAGGGTCTTTTCCAGTGAGTTGACTCTTCACATCAGGTGGTCAATGGACTGGAGTTTCAACTTCTGCATCAGTTCTTCCGATAAATATTCAGGGTTCATTTCCTTTAGGGTTGACTGGTTGGATCTCCTTGCAGGCCAAGGGACTCTCAAGAGTCTTCTCCAGCATCACAGTTCGAAAGCATCAATTCTGTGGTGCTCAGCCTTCTTTATGAGGTCATATGGATGAGGCTTCACTCAATCTGACAGATGTCCTTATAAGAAGAGATGAGGACGCAGACACTCAAAGGGCAGCAACACGTCCAGGGAGAGGACAGACATTTACTCCCCAGGAGAGCATGCTCAGAAGAAGCCACCCTGTTGACACTTTGATCTTGGACTTCCAGCCTCTGGAACTGTGGGGAAAGAAATATCTGTAGCTGAAGGCATCCTGGGAAACCAACTCAGCAGGCTACCTGTGGGAGTGGCAAGGTCCTTGGAGACAGATAATAATTTCCAAAGCCTCTTGGATGCTTTGCCTGTGTGAGCATGCCATTTTAGAAGATTCAAGTCAAAAAGCGATTGAGGACACTGGCGGCCGTTCCTCAGCCATTCATCACCTTGCTGGTGGTGCTGGGGCGCGGCGCGGGGCCACCCCGTTCCCTGCCTGTGCCTGCTGTCCGGTTGGGTGAGCACCTCTGTCCGGAGTGGCCAGGACTGTGAACAGAGGAACATGTGCAGGCGACATCCTCCTTTGGGAGACTCTTGATAAGGTTGCCGATTGCTCTGCACCCCCTTGGGACTCACCTGAGCTTGTCACTCTGTTCCAGGCACAGTCCCCTCCCATCCTCACCCTTGTGCTGATTCAGGCTCTTTTCTTGCCAAAGGTGTTCGTGTCACTTCCTTCAAATGCCCCTCTCAGTAGGAAACCCTCGCGCCTTGCATTTCCACTCCACATAAGTGCTTTCCACACCAGGCGACTTTCCTTAAGAACATTGAGACCTCATGTTTCTTTCTGGCCATCATTGTTGATTGTCAGGAACCAGTAAAAAAAAAAAAAAAGACCCAAGGTCTACATCCATACTACCAGGAGATAGCATAGTGTCAAAAAAGGCAAAGCAAATTCTTTTATTTCACAGTTTAGGGTGGATTTCTGAAGCCATGTAAGTGTCGGAGAGCATCCCTGTAATTGTCATCCCTCGGTCCCTTGTACTAGGCTGTGTGAAGGGAGGCTGTGTGAACAATTAACACTCTTGTGTACTGGACACGTGGGGAAAACCTACATTTTTGATTAGTTAACCTTTTTTGAGAGCAGATGAGCTGTTTAGCTCAGTTCAGTTGCTCAATCGCGTCCTACGCTTTGAGACCCCATGGACTGCGGTACGCCAGGGTTCCCTGTCCATCACCAACTCCCGGAGCTTACTCAAACTCATGTTCACTGAGTCGGCAGTGCCATCCCACACCTCATCCTCTGTCGTCCTCTTCTCCTTCCACCCTCAATCTTTCCCAACATCAGGGTCTTTTCCAAGGAGCCAGCTCTTCGGATCAGGTGGCCAAAGGATTGGAGTTTCAGCTTCAACATCAGTCCTTCCAATGAACATTCAAGACTATTTCCTTTAGGATGGACTGGTTGGATCTCCTTGCTGTCCAAGGGACTCTCAAGAGTCTTCTCCAACACCATAGTTCAAAAGCCTCAACTCTTCAGCACTCAGCTTTCTTTATAGTCCAACTCTCACATCCATACATGACTACTGGAAAAACCATAGCATTCAACTAGACAGACCTTTGTTGACAAAGTAATGTCTCTGCTTTTTAACATGCTGTCTAGGTTGGTCATAACTTTTCTTCCAAGGAGCAAGCGTCTTCTAATTTCATGGCTGAAGTCACCATCTGCAATGATTTTGGAGCCCAAAAAAATAAAGTCTGTTACTGTTTCTATTGTTTCCCCATTTGCTATGAAGTGATGGGACCAGATGCTATGATCTTAGTTTTCTGAATGTTGAGTTTTAAGCCAACTTTTTCACTCTCCTCTTTGACTTTCATCAAGAGGCTTTTTCATTCTTCTTCACTTTCTGCCATAAGGGTGATGTCATCTGCACATCTGAGGTTATTGATATTTCTCCTGGCAATCTTGATTCCAGCTTGTGTTTCTTCCAGTCCAGCGTTTCTCATGATGTACTCTGCATATAAGTTAAATAAGCAGGGTGACAATATACATCCTTGACATACTCCTTTCCCTATTTGGAACCAGTCTGTTGTTTCATGCCTAGTTCTAACTGTTGCTTCCTGATCTGCATACAGATTTCTCAAGAGGCAGGTCAGGTGGTCTGGTATCCCCATCTTTTCAGAATTTTCCACAGTTTGTTGTGATCCACATAGTCAAAGACTTTGGCATAGTCAATAAAGCAGAAGTAGATGTTTTCCTGGAACTTTCTCGCCTTTTCAATGATCCAACAGATGTTGGCAATTTGATGTCTGGTTCCTCTGCCTTTTCTAAATCCAGCTTGAACATCTGGCAGTTCATGGTTCGCATACTATCGAAGCCTGACTTGGAGAATTTTGAGCATTACTTTGCTAGCATGTGAAATGAGTGCAATTGTGCAGTAGTTTGAACATTCTTTGGCATTGCCTTTCTTTAGGACTGGAATGAAAATTGACCTTTTCCAGTCTTGTGGCCACAGAATGATCTGTTAGTTTCCAAGGCAAACCATTCAATATCACAGTAATCCAAGTCTGTGCCCCGACCAGTAATGCTGAAGAAGTTGAAGTTGAGGGGTTCTATGAAAACCTACAAGACCATCTAGAACTAACATCCAAAAAAGATGGCCTTCTCATTATAGGGGACTGGAATGCAAAAGTAGGAAGTCAAGAAACACCTGGAGTAAGAGGCAAGTTTGGCTGTGGAGTATAGAATGAAGGAGGGCAAAAGCTAACACAGTTTTGCCAAGAGAAGGCATGGGTCATAGCAAACACCCTCTTTCAACAACACAAGAGAAGACTCAACACATGGACATCACCAGATGGTCAATACCAAAATCAGATTGATTATATTATTTGCAGCCAGAGATGGAGAAGCTCTATACAGTCAGCATAAACAAGACCAGGAGCTGACTGTGCCTCAGATCATGAACTCCTTATTGACAAACTCAGACTTAAATTGAAAAAAGTAGGGAAAAAATCACTAGACCATTCAGTTATGACCTAAATCAAATCCCTTATGATTATACAGTGGAAGTGACAAATAGATTCAAGGGATTAGATCTGATAGAGTGCTTGAAGAACTATGGATAGAGGTTTGTGACATTGTACAGGAGGCAGTGATCAAGACCATCCCCAAGAAAAAGAAATGCAAAAAGGCAAAATGGTTGTCTGAGGAGGCCTTACAAATATCTATGAAAAGAAGAGAAGGAAAGGCAAAGTAGAAAAGGAAAGATATACCCATTTGAATGTAGAGTTGCAAAGAATAGCAAGGAGAGATAAGAAAGCCTTCCTCAGTGATCAATGCAAAGAAATAGAGGGAAACAATAGAATGGGAAAGACTAGAGATCTCTTCAAGAAAATTAGAGATACCAAGGGAACACTTCATGCAAAGATGGGCTCAGTAAAGGACAGAAATGGTATGGACCTAACAGAAGCAGAAGATATTAAGAAGAGGTGGCAAGAATACACAGAAGAACTGTACAAAAAAGATCTTCATGACCCATATAACCATGATGGTGTGATCACTCCACGTAGAGCCAGACATCCTGGAATGCGAAGTCAAGTGGGCCTTAGGAAGCATCACTGTGAACAAAGCTAGTGGAGGTGATGGAATTCCAGTTGAACTATTTTAAATCCTAAAAGATAATGCTTCTAAAGTGCTCCACTCAATACGCCAGCAAATTTGGAAATGGGTTGTTTACTGGAACCCTATTGGAGACTATATCAGGTGAATCAAAGCTGTTTCTAAGGATGAGAATTTCTGCATCCTGAAAAAGGAGGGATTGATTAGGAGGAGCCCCTTGGGAGGGGCAGACACACCTCAAAGAAATAACCGGAGTCGTTGGTCCAGAAAGCAGTGGCTTTACACACTCTCCCTGCCCCCATCACATCCCCGAGCTGGTATCTGGTTCTAGAAATGCGTATTCAATTTCTTGTAGAATATTAAAAATAATGATAGCATTTTAGTTTGATGGAGCACTGATCTTTTTGCAGAGAGGAAGAAAGGACGGCTTACCTGTCTGGTGTCAGTCGCTCAGGGAGGAAAACCTCAGTGAGTAAAATGGCTTGACAAGGTCTTATTTTTCTCAATAAGTTGTTGCCTAGAGGAATTTCCTGCCTCAGTTCCTCCCCTGCTCCTTGTTCTGTCTTAGAATATGCAAATTCTGGGCACTTGGGATCAAAGAACCGCACACGTAAACACTTGGCTCTTTCTGGCGTGTGGTCAGGCCAACCTTTGGGTTTCAGGTCAGACCCTCTCGCCCTCTCTTCGTTTGCTTTCTGGCATTTGGCATGTGGATTCACCTGAGTCATTGATTCATTAAGCAGTCCAAGGGGCAAAGGCGAGGACGGCTTTTTAGTGCAATATTGTCCTTCAATAGACTTGCCACATTGGCCAACAGCTACTGGACTGGAGGGTGTCGCCAGGACATTTGAACAAGGCGATTATGACCTTTAGGCTCCACGTGCGCCTCCTAATGTTGCCTGTGTCTGTTTTCACTTTCTCATACCACCGCCCCTTTACAAACACAGGGCACCTGTACCGAGAAGCATGAGCTCTGAATGTGAGTTATCTCTGGTGCTTGTTATGGCTTCCACATCAGCCCGTGACTTTTTACCCCTTGCAAGTGACTCAGGATTAGAAAAACGTTTCCACGAATGGAAGCTGTTAGCCTCCGTTTGGCCGTTTCTCCACGATTTTCCATGATTTGACTTTATTTTTCCTAAATGGCTGTTTGTATTATGCATGAAATCGTTCTGTTAGCCTCTGGGGTTTGTGTGATAAGAGGGCAGCTAACTGCTTTTGTTAGGGTCATTGGTAAAGTGATCTATTGTCATGAAGGAATTAGGGATCGCTGGGAAAATTGACCTCGTATGCTACTTGTGTGCACGGCAGATTTGGAACAGTGCTGCCCAGCATTTATTATATCATGAAGCTCAGCATCTGTCCCTACTTAAATGTCACATTTTTGGTTGTTTAACACAAAGATTGCCCTGCTGCCAGCCTCTTGAAGATATAACCTGAGAGGCGTCGGCTTTGATGCTAGAATCTTGAAGGGTTTTTCTTTCCTTTTCTGACTGTCACGACTGCTTATGAGGGAGTTGAGTTTGACAGTTATAATAGAATGAGGAAAAATGAGCAGAACATGGAGCGCTTAGGGAGTTCCAGAAGAGAGCCCAAAGTGATACAAGATTTGAACATAAATCCCCTTGAGAGAAGCTTAAAAGTATTTTGCTTTGGAAAAAAAATATATATCTGAGGATGGACTTAATAATTGTGGCTGGGTCTGCATAACAGACTTCAGATGGTTGAGGTTTGGGGGAAACAGAGATGAAATTGCCTGTTTAGTGATGTTTTCAACCACTAAATGTTCGGTGGAGGCTTAAACGCAACCACAGTCCCCATCTCTCCCAAGCTTGATACCTTCTCAGCCACTCTGCCAAGTCCTTGGCTCACCAGGGGGAGGTTTTGTACAGCCGAGGCTATTCCCACTTGCTTTTGTTTGATATTTCCTCTTTCAGCTGAAAGCACCCAGGCTCGCTTTCCTTTAAATTCTTGGCTGCACCCTATTGACGTCTGTGGTAGGCAAATGCTCCTTGGGTGTTATTCTTATCATGGCATGCATTTACAGATGTCAACAGTATCACCCCAAATATGACGCTGGTGACGGTAAGCTGGTCCTAGCGCCTGTGTGTCGGTGTCCCTGAGTAGCCAGCTCATCACCCAGAAACCCTCGACAGCCTACTCAGACTCCTGTGAAGGACCCCAGATACACACAATTTTCATGTTCACTAAAGTATTATTTCTTTTTGTATTTGACAGTAAGTGGCACAGAAAAATTAAAAGTATGTTTGCAGTTGGTGGCAACAAGGCAATGTAATGCAATCATTGAATACGTGAAAAGATTCTTAGTAGGACAGAGCTCATTGTCCCAAGCCTATCCTGCTGTTACAACCCCATGTCATTTCAGCTTCCAAGTTTATAGCAAGTTCATCGAGACCATAATACAAACAACATCTCTCCTGGGAACTAGGGGATCCAGGACAAATAAGAATCCGATCCTATTCTTATCCAACTGGAGTTTCTTGGTGGGAAGAAAGAATACAGCAATGAGCACAGGTGAGGAAGGCTCAGATGGGCTGGGGTCAGAGGACCGTGGAGACACTTGTGAGCCCTGGGAGGTGCGGGGTAACGGAAGGATGGGGTTAACAAGGCTGGCGTCACCGGGAACCAATGCTGTCCATCTGCAGCCAGTGGGAGCTTCTTCAAACTGGCTCTTGGGCCCTCTGGAACTGATTCCAGAATGCCATCCTTCCTGTCCACTTGAAAGAGGTCATGGGCTCACCTTGTCCAAGTCCTACCCCAGACCTGGACTCAGCCACCCCTCCAGGAGCTCCAGTTATTCTGAGCGGCACAGTCTGGATGCCAGGTACATTGATTTTTTGTTTCATCACAGAAATGTTTCAGAATTTGGAGGGATAAAACCTACATCTTGTACCACTTCAAGTGCAGGCATGCATGTTCCTGTGGCTTTGACATCAGTTAAGAGTTCAAAGCTCAGAGAACACAAGTCTCCTAAAGGTGTTCAGATGTGCTGGTGGGAAATGTTATCCTACCTCAGAGTATGTTATTTTTGTATTCCATGGTGGTTATATTTTAATAGAATCAATATTTCTTACAGCTTCAGTTTTTCAATTTATATTAAATATTTTACCTTTTTAAAAAGCCTTCAGCACCCTGTATTCCCAGGTAATAGCCCATCCAGGTACTAACCAGGCCCAACCCTGCTTAGCTTCTGAGATAAGAGCAGGCTGTTCAGGGTGGTGTGGCCACGGTCCGCCCTAGATATTTTAATTGCCTCTAACTAGTAAAGCTTTAAGTTAAATTGTTGCTGTTCAGTCGCTAAGTTGTGTCCAACTCTTTGCGACCCCATGGACTGCAGCACGCCAGGCTTCCCTGTCCTTCACCAGCTCCCGGAGTCTGTTCACATGCATGTCATCGAGTCGGTGGTACCATCCAGCCATCTCACCCTCTGTCGTCCCCTTCTGCTCCCGCCTTCAGTCCTCCCCAGCGCCAGCTCTGCTCCCGCCTTCAGTCCTCCCCAGCGCCAGCTCTGCTCCCGCCTTCAGTCCTCCCCAGCGCCAGCTCTGCTCCCGCCTTCAATCCTCCCAGCGCCAGCTCTGCTCCCGCCTTCAATCCTCCCCAGTGCCAGGGTCTTTTTCAATGAGTTGTGACTTCGCATCAGGTGGCCAAAGTATTGGAGTTTCAACTTCAGCATCAGTCCTTCCAATGAATAAATTAAGAAAATTAATTGCCATTTAAATAATGAAAAACAACACATTATTTTCCTGTCAAAACCGGGGCACACGTACCAGCAAGGACATCAGCAGGCAGATGTAGAGGCAAGTTGTGGGGACGCGATGCAGTGAGGTGGCGCGGAGTCCCTGTTAAGAATCAGCAGCTAGAAGCTGAGGGCTCCTGGGAAAGAGATGTCCCCTCTGAGCTTCCTCTGAAACGAAGCGTGACAGCCCCTGCTAGGGAGCGGGCAGTGAGGTTGATGGGACGCTGCTCCCGAGGCGACCAACAGCCCATCAGGCTCACAGGCGTCCTAAAAAGAACAGAAATGCATAGGCTGTTTTGCTTCTGGAAACATTACATGAACCGTGACCATCAGTGAGGTGGCCTGGGTTTTCGGTGCTTGCTCTGTCTCTAAAGAGCGATGTGGCCGCTGAACTATCATCAGGTCTGTGGGGCTCAGTCTCCAAACCTGGAAAGACCTGGGCTTGGACCACAAATCAGAAACGATGGAGCTAGAGCTTGGCCTACAGAGTGAGGTAAGTCAGAAAGAGAAAGACAAATATTCTATACTGATGCGTGTATATGGGACCTAGAAAGACGGTACTGATGAACCCATCTGCAGGGCAAGGATAGCGACGCGGATGCAGAGAACGCACTTGTGTTCTCTTGTACAGGAGACCCGGGTTCGCTCCCTGGGCTGGGAGCATCCCCTAGAAGGGGAAATGGCAACTCACTCCAGTGTCCTTGCCTGGAGAATCCCACGGACAGAGAAGCCTGGGGGGCTACCGCCCACGGGGTCACAAGAGTCGGACACAACTTAGTGACTAAACCTCCACTATGACTGTGTATGCGTGTGTGTGTGTGCACGCGCGCGTGCGTGTGTGTGTGGGCATGTGCTGTGGCCCCCTGACCACTGCAGCCCTGAAATATTTCTCATCGGAAACACACCCTGGAATTTGCTGCACGCCTGACCCAGAGGGAATCGTCTGGGCTGCGGGCTGGTGTGAAGGAAAGTCCCAGTGCAAACTGTCACGGCATAGACGTCGTCAGGATGATAATTCTTAACTTCCTTTCACTTGAAATGTAGCCTGCGTCAATTTCTTCTTTTCCTCTTTGGAAGCGATTTTCTTGGATGGTGTAAGAAATCCACCAGCGCAGCGGTGGGTATTGAAATTGCTTTCTTCTTCATAAAACTTCAGAGTTGCTGTCTGTCATAGCAGGCAAAATCTTGTTCCCCTGGGAAAAGTGATCCCTGGGGTAATGAGGAAGATCTGGCAGCAGGGGGTCTCAGCCGATCTTTGATGCCTCCATGGTCTCTCAGCCCCTTTCTTCTTTCTGCTAGCACCAAACCCTAAAATAAGGTTTTTTTTCCTACATCTTCAACTCCGAGCTTATTGGGGGAAAAAAATTCCTTTTTAAGCCTGCCATTTTGTCTTCCTAACCAATTAATTTCCATACCACAAATTAAAAAAAAAAATCTATCTTGTATGCTAATCCCCCAGGGAGGAGATGTCTATTTTATGTCACCCATAAACAACTATTTTCCCAGGGTCTCTAGCACTGGGAGACTCTCCTAACTTCCGCTGGTGATAATAGGTGATTCACAGAAAGTGAGTTCCGCCCCGGCCGTGTCTGTTACACAGCGTACTGGACCAACTGCCTGTGTGATAGGGTGTTCCGGCGCTCTGAACTCACTTTAAGGTATGGCAATGCCAAGGCACCAAGCTGAGATGTATTAATTTAAGTTGTGAGAAGGAGAGGAGAAAAGAACCTTGAGGTCCCCATCTATGTTTCTTGCTGTCCTTTTGAACATTAAGTAAAGTACATTTTCTTTTATTGGATGGTTTTCTCTCTTAACCTCACTAGGAGGAATTCCTTCAGGAGAAGAGCATTTTAAAAAAGGAAGGTAGCAGGTACATTAAACCTTTAAGAAGCCCGATATTCCTGCTGCAGTACTGAATCCCCACATTCCAGCTTGTAACCCCTATGCCAGCTACATCTGAAGTTTTCTCCAGACCACATAAAATGGTAGAGGGGAAGGAAATATTTGAGTTCAACAGAAGCTCTAGAATATTTGCAAATTTGAAAACATGTGACCTGCAGACATATTCGATAAACGAGGCACCATGTTTTAAGATGCCTGTGCACAGGTGTCTCTAAGATCCACCATCATTCATCCCACATGTATTTTTGAGTCCTTGTGTGGCAGGTGGTATCCTAGACACTGGGGATAGGTCAGTGAACAAAAGACAGAAATCCCTGACCAAAAAATGTGATAAACAGTAGATTACAGTGTCTGAACATGCCATGGAAACATAGGAAGTGAGACAAGGGAGGTGCAGGCTTGTGATGGAGAGTGGGTACGAAGAGGTGGCCAGTTAGGGTGTCACAGAGAAGGTGACATTTGCATAAGGATCTGAGTGAAGTGAGGGGGTCGGTCCAGAGACACCTGTGGGGGAAGAACCCCGGGTCAAGAGAAGAGTGGTGCAAAGACCAGGTGTGAAGAGGGAGGGAGCCAGCAAGGTGGCATGAAGAGGGAGGGGGCCAGCAAGGTGGCAGCTTCACTGGAGCAGAGAGGAGGGTCGGGGAGACAGGAGATGGGACTGGAGCCCCAGCACTCACTCTGGATGGAAGGGGCCGCTGCTGGGGTTCGAATGGGGAGAGACAGATCTGACTTACATTCTCCCATGGCAGCAAGCTGCCAACATGGTCCAGGTGGAGACGATGATCCCCCAGACCACAGGGCAGCAGTGGGAAGGACGAGGAGTGACCATAGTCCAGACTTTGAACCCTGAGCCAGGGACGTTTCCCAAACCATGAGGTATGGCATTACAGGAAGAAAGAGTTAAGGTCAATTCCAAAGACTTTGGCCAGAGCAACTGAGAGGTGGGGTGGATGGGAAGACTGTGACTCCCGTGGGTTTGGATGTGAGTTCAGGAATTCAGTTTTGGACGCGCTAAGCTTGAGACGTCTGTGAAACATCTGAGCTGGGATGTTGAGCGTGAAGGAGGATGGGTGAATCCCCAGTTGGAGCTATGTCAGGCCGGGGATGCAGAGATGAGGGTCATTGGAGCACAGACAGCATCTAGATCCAGGAGATGGGAAGATGCTGCCCAGGAAGTGAGTCAAGAGACAAGAAAACAATTACGTCAGGACGTGAGAGAAGCGCACTGTCCTCCAGAGAGTGTGGGAGCCTGCCTTCCGGTAGCTGACGGGGGGCGGTCACGGGGGGCCTCCCCATGATGTGGGCTTCTACTCAGCGTGGCTGCCTTCTGTCTGACACCCCAAGATGCGTCCTGCTTTGGACCCTTCCAGACATCATGCTACTAGGCTCCGCCAGGGTGGGGAGGACTGAGTTTAGTCCCTTCGTGGCAAGTGGCTTCTCGGGTCCAGGTGCCTCCCAGCCACACTTTCCACATTCCTTCCTGTCTTCAGGGTCCCCCCTCCATTCCCCTGGTCCCTCTTCCAGAAGAGAGAGGCGCCTCCACCTACAGCACCTCTGCGGGTCTCCAGCCACCTCCCCTACTGGTCCGTCACCACCTGGCTCACCCATCACTCACATAGATTCAGCCGAGCGGGCCAGCTCAGTGCTGCTATCTGTTTATTTATAGTTGCTATGGTTTTCATTATGGCCTCTTTTCCGTTTTCCTTTTTCTTTTATATCCTCTTTTCCAAGCAGCCCTCGCCTGGCTCCCTGGGGACTGTGGGTGGGGATCTAGCGCTTCAGTTCTCATCACCTTCCTCCAGGACTAGAATAAGCAGAGGCTATGTGGCTCCGCTTGCTCTTTTTGCTGTTTGTAAACAATTGTCTTGAAGCGATGGCAACTGAGACACCTACAAGAATAAGCTTGCTGGGAAGCAAGGCCCTCAGAGTCAAACCTAAAACCCAGGAGCAGGACAAGAGGATGCAGGCCTTGCAGCCACATGCAGAGGAAGGGAGCAGGACCGTCTGCGGCAGCTTCACGAAGCGCCATTTGCTCTTCCGCCTCCTGCCCCTCTAAACTTAACCTGAAAGGCGAGGCCTCTGCAATGCACTTGTTTCTTACTGATTCAAGGACTCCTGCTCGTCTGAGTTCAAAGTTGCCTTTGCCATCACCTCAGCATCTTTCTCTCCCCCTCCACACTCTCCCAGCACACCCAGGATCCTTCTAGGAGCCATTGTGAAATGACCAGGGCATTGGTCATCTCCTGCCTTCAGGTTGGGACCCATGCTTGACGTACACAATCGTCTCTCCTGGGGGACCAGCTTGCATCTGCAGATCTCGAAACTTCTCAGCTTCCTAGTGGTTCCACTTTTCTGGGGAATCTTGAATAGGACAATAGATGTTTCCTGATGCTGCTGTGACTTACCTGTCCCCTGACTTACTGAACTTAAAAAAAAAAAAATTAAGTTGGGACTTCTCTGGTGGTCCAGTGGTTAAGATTCTGACCTTTCACTGCTGGGGGCCCAAGTTTAAACCCTTGTCAAAGAACTGAGATCCCACAAGCTGTACAGCATGCCCCCCCCCAAAAAAAAAGAAAAGAAAATCTAAATTTTTCAGAATCAAATTATAATTCTATAATGCATACCTAAGATTCAAATGAACCACTTTGTAATCAAACAAGCATTTATGGAATACCTAGCATCCAGCATGTCCCTAAATCAGCATACTCCACAACCACTGATTTTCAAAGCTTCTATGTACAAATAAGAAAAGAAGGCCATTACAATCCCACAAAAGTATTTTCAAATGTAGGGAAGGAAGCCCCTGGAACATCCAAGCTCTCTGGCTCCTGATACCTTACAGACATCAGAAACATTAGTGCACAATTAATGTGAGCTCCTGGAGCTCTGGATGAACGGGGCGCAGTGTTCATGCTGCACGTGTGCCAGCCATGTATGGGTTACAGTTGTTTATGTTCAAGAAAGAGATGGGCGTGAGGTTCAGATCACAGAAGGGCAGACCTGAAATTTTCAGAGAGGCCTTAAGAGTGATCAGGGAGAGAAGAGGACCATCAGAGGGAGAAGAGGACAGTCAGAGAGAAGAGGACCATCAGAGGGAGATGAGGACCATCAGATAAAAGAGGGCCATCAGAGGGAGAAGAGGACCATCAGAGGGAGATGAGGACCATCAGAGAGATGAGGACCATCAGAGAGATGAGGACTATCAGAGAGATGAGGACTATCAGAGAAAGGAGGACCATCAGAGGGAGAAGAGGACTAGCAGAGGGAGATGAGGACCATCAGAGAGAGAAGGATCATCAGAGGGACAGGAGGACTATCATAGAGAGATGAGGATCATCACAGAGAAGAGAACCATCAGAGAGAAACGAGGACCATCAGAGGGGGAAGGGGATCATCAGAGGGGGAGGAGGACCATCAGAAGGGGAGGAGGACCATCAGAGGGAGAAGAGGACTGTCAGAGGGAGAGGAGGGCCATCATAGATGAGGACCATCAGAGGGAGAAGAGGACAGTCAGAGAGAAGAGGACCATCAGAGGGACAGGAGGACTATCATAGAGAGAAGAGGAACATCACAGGGAGAGTAGGACCACCAGAGAGAAATGAGGACCATCAGAGGGGGAGGAGGACCATCAGAGAGAGGAGGACTATCATAGATGAGGACCATCAGAGGGAGAAGTGGACCATCAGAGGGAGAAGAGGACCATAAGAGGGAGAAGAGGACCATCAGAGAGAGGAGGAGCATCACAGAGAGTTGGGGATAGGCAGATGTCAGGTTGACGGTGGCAGCATGGACTGAGGGGGCGCATTGGAGGGAGACAGGCCCTCCAGGCCAGCCTGGCCTCCACCCAGGACTGCATAGCATCGTCTTTGAATGACAAGCCAGGCACTCGGCCTGGGGCTTCTCCTGAGGTCCTGGCTGCTTCCTTGTTTCCATCTTATTGGAGATGATGGGGAGCCGGGGATGGCAAAGCTGCAGGAAGATTGTGCCTCTATTGGAGGAGAAGCAAAAGGGAAGCGCCAGTGTGTTTCAAGGCCATTTTAAAAACAAAACAAGCAAGATATGAAATGTATTCAAGATGTATGTGTGCAGATGAAAAGAATATATTAAGACTTAGTCCGTGCTATGCGCCCACAAAAGTCCCTTTCAGAGCTCACCCTGACTCCTAGTTCACTGATTTTTTAAAATGCTTTATTTATGCAAAAGCACATGTCGCAACCAGGACAGATCTCTCCTTTGTCTTCAGCCCATCTGAAAAGCAAACAGAGGACATGGAGAAACAGCTAAAAGGGAGTGAGATTTGCCTGGAGACCACGTTAAGCCAACAGAAGCCCGGCCTGCAGGCGTGCTGTCACAGCTCAAGGTGTTTGCTCTTATCCGAGTGTGTGGAGGGTCATTCCCTCGGGGAGGGTCTTCCCTCCCTTCCCCCGGGGACCCTGAGAAAGCCTCCCTGTCTGCTCAGGTGCAGCCTCCCCTTCAAAAGATTGGCCTTGGGAAACCACAGGCCATCTCCTCACGATGAAAAGCTTCCAGAGTACCAGCCCGGGTGGGATCTGGCCACGCAGCCCCTCACTGGGTCCTCTCTGAGATGCTGAGAGTACCAGCCCCAGTGGGTGGCCCGGCTGCAGGCCTGAACCTCCCTCTGCATGGCCTGCATGCCCCGGACCACGGCCATCACCCAGGTCTGCAGGAAACACCGCGTCCCCTGGGTGCAGTCCGGGCCACGCTCTTTGGAAGGCGCCAGGCTTCTCCCGGGGAATGGGTGCTGCCGTGGCAACACTCTCCTTGACCAGCATGGACGGAAGTGGGTGTTTAGCCTCCTGGGGCCAGCACCTGGTGGAGGGGGGGCCCGTGGAGGAGGGAGGTGACCTTGAGGCCCCAGGCGCAGAGGTGTGAGTGCCGCTGCCCTCGTGTTGCAGGGGTGTGTGTTGATGAGTGGAGGACGTGGTGTCAGACGATCTGGGGACGCGGTGACACGTGTCGGGTGAGGATGGGGAGCTGCAGGAAGGTCTGCCCTAAGAATAGAGTCCGGGCCCGGCATCGTCTGTTAGAACAGGGGTTTCTTCTGCCTGTCAGCCTGCCTCTTCTCTGAAGCTCTGGATGCTGTTTGCTGGGGGCTTTCTGGTCACACTAATCACATGTCACTAAAAGCAGCCGCCGCAGCGCTTGCCGACGGCTCCTTGACAAGGTATAGCTGACAAGAGGCCCCCGCGGTCACGGTCAAACCAACTCAGCCCGGGGGATGGTAGGGATCCCCAAGGAGAAACTCCTGGACAGGCTCTTGGGTGACTAAAGATTCCATCACTGGGTAGTTAAGAAGCTGAGGCCCCCCTCCCTGGTCTCTGGGGGCAGCTCTGATGCAGGGCTGAGGCTGCCGAGACAATGGTGGGAAAGGGTCCTGGGAGCTTGACCTCTGCACCTTTCCACGAGTGATGGGGAGTCAGTGTGCTGACCTCGTGTTCAGGATCATCCCCAATATAACAGCAATGATGCCGAAAAGATTGCAGCTGAAGACAGACACTTCTTTCCTAAGAAAAGCGAAAATTCTGCTGCAGCACCTTCTAAATGTTAAGTGAAGATACCACGGGTCCTGTTTTTAACTTTTGAGCCTGGGAGGAAGACAGCACCTGCCGTACGGTCCTGCCCCGCTGGTTGGGGCTTGCCGCGGGGTCCACGCCAGCCACACGGGGTCGGGGGTGTTGACTTTGACGCGGCCACCAGCCCCGCGAGCCTCCCGGTTCAGGGTCTGCCCTCAGCCCTGGTGCGGGACCCCAGACACACACACGTGTGTATGTACGTGATGTATGTGTGTTTGTTAATATACGTGCACAGGCTCATGTCAAGAGATTCATATTTGAAGAAACTCTGAAAATAAAAGGCCGCCGTAGGCCCTTCATGAAATTCGCAGCCCAGCGGCGCGAGCGGCAGAGCCTGAGCCTTCCTCCGGAGCGGGGCCCGGGCGTTCCGCGCTCTTGGCATCAGCAGCCTACCTCAGTTCTCTCATCTGTAAAGAGCGGCGGTGTGTGCCTTGCCAACTTCAAAAGGTCTTGAATGTAAAAAAAAAAAAAGAAATGAATGTGGAGGGGAAAAAAAAAAAA
>SJYH01007055.1:8891-19866 GCA_006408735.1 Sylvicapra grimmia
CCCTGGGATTTCTTTGGAAGGAATGATGCTAAAGCTGAAACTCCAGTACTTTGGCCACCTCATGCGAAGAGATGACTCATTGGAAAAGACTCTGATGCTGGGAGGGATTGGGGGCAGGAGGAGAAGGGGACGACCGAGGATGAGATGGCTGGATGGCATCACTGACTCGATGGATGTGAGTCTGAGTGAACTCCGAGAGATGGTAATGAACAGAGAGGCCTGGCGTGCTGCGATTCATGGGGTCGCAAAGAGTCGGACACGACTGAGCGACTGAACTGAACTGAACTGAAGTGTCCTAGAGGCAGACAAAGAAAAGTGGAGAAAGACAGGAATCTCCAATGTCTGAACGTGACTTGTGCCCATTCTGCCCTCATTGCAATAAAATCAGCCTTGCAGATAAGTTCCCATCATGCACCACTGCTATGACACTTCCAGTCAAGGCTCAATAAGGACCGCGATCTCTCTTGCCCTCAGAAGCTGCACCGAGCTGACGAGAAAAGCAGGGAAGATAATCCCCAAACCGTTCCCTCCCCAGTGAGTATTTCACACCTTCATTTCTAAGCCCCACATAACCGGCTTGCTAAACTCAGCCAGCTACTCACTCGACCCTTCCCCCTCTCGCCTGAGAGCACCCTATCCCTATCATCAAGAAGAAGGCCCCATGGTGAGCTTCCCGAGCTTCCGACAGTGTCACCGTTACAATAAGAAAGAGTGTTGAACCGCAAGGTTCCGCCCTGGAGTCCGTCGCCCAAGACCACCAAGACACAGGATCGATGCAAATAGCAAGAGGGTTTATTGAACCAGAGCGCCGGGGTTCTGTCCTCCTCAAGCAAGGAGCGAACCCCAATGACAGTTACAGGACAGTTTTTAAGCACTAAAAACCACATTGGGCGGGGAGGCATTGATATATCATAGATATATCATGATATAATGCTGACCTTTACAAGGATAGGCTCGTGAGGGTCTGGCGATATTTTTCACAATCTGCGGATAACACACAGTTTACATAACTTGTTTTTCTGACTCTCTGGAAAGTCAAACCCTCCAGGTCAGGGTCTGTGAGNTATCATGATATAATGCTGACCTTTACAAGGATAGGCTCGTGAGGGTCTGGCGATATTTTTCACAATCTGCGGATAACACACAGTTTACATAACTTGTTTTTCTGACTCTCTGGAAAGTCAAACCCTCCAGGTCAGGGTCTGTGAGTCACAAATAACAGAGATAACCTTTCAGTTGGTCTGGAAAGTCCCTAAATCTTACAGGTTACTTCCTCACAAGAGTAATTACAAACAATGCAAATATCAAAGAACAATATGAAAGGCGAGCCATTTCCCCAGTCTGAGTTACAGTCTCTTAGGTCTCTGCTGGCATTTGGAGTGTGTGAACCACGCTCAAAACCAGATGGAAAGGCCATAGGTTGTCACACAATCACAACAGTCAGCAGTGTAACAATGGAGAAGGGAGAAGAAGCCCCACCAAGGAACAGAGGGAGGGACCAGGAGCAAAAGGAGCTCCTCCCACTAATCAAAGGGGTCTTTGCTCCCCTCTTTCCCGTGACACCCGATTTCCCCCCAAATCTGAAAATGATGCCGAAGACTAAAGGGTGCGTCCCAGTCTGCAGTCATGTGTCTGTCACCAGCGGACCCTTCACCCGTGGAAGCAGGGGCGGAGGCAGCAGGAGAGGCGCTGCCGGCTCCGTGCAGGAGGCTCAGCAGCTGACACCGCCGCCTCCAGGGCCACCCTGAGGGCGGCGACCCCAACCAGCGCCAGGGAGGACTTCTCCCCAGCAACGGCGAGAAAGGGCGGTCGCATATGGCTTCGGCCTGCAGGAATGGCATCTCAGCACACAACTTGCATTTTAATGCCTCAGCTTCTCCACCACCATTTTTTCATAAGATATTACTAGCATATATATGCATTTATATATATGTATATATGCACACCACACACACAGGTAGGTATCAGAGGAGGCAAAGGTTAGAAAGCATCACCAACTCAATGGGCATGAATCTGAGCAAACTCCAGGAGATAGCGAAGGACAGAAAAGCCTGGAATGCTGCAGTCCATGGGGTCTCAAAGAGTCAGACACAACTTAGCGACTGAACAGCAAGGGACAGGGACAAGGTGAGTGACATTTACTATAACTAATGTGTCAGTTCTCTTCCTGTTTTATAACTTCATTTTCAAAGAATTACATTAACATACAGTATGCCTCTCTCTTGTAATTGGAGAAACTGTATTATCAGCCTATCATAACAGGTAAGTGGTTTTTGTGGATTTTTTTCAAATGTAACGATGTTTGAATATTATATTTTGAATATGACTGTAGAACTGTATGCCATAAATATTTTATAATGACTCTTTCAATAGTGTGCAGATGAGGCTGCCATGAAACAGCTGATTACATTAGGCCACCGTAGAAAGATACGCAGACGACACCACCCTCGTGGCGAGAAGCAAAGGAGAACCAAATGCTCCTGATGAAAGTGAAAGAGGAGAGTGAAAAAGCGGGCTTAAAACGCAACATTCAAGCAACTCAGATCATGGCATCCGGTCCCATCACTTCATAGCAAGTAGATGGAGAAACAATGGAAACAGTGGCAGACTTTATTTTCTTGGGCTCCAAAATCTCTACAGATGGTGACTGTAGCCTTGAAATTAAAAGATGCTTGCTCCTTGGAAGAAAAGCTATGACCAACCTAAACAGCATATTAAAAAACAGAGACATTACTTTGCTGACAAAGGTCTACCTAGTCAAAGCTATGGTTTTTCCAGTAGTCATGTAGGGATGTGAGAGTTGGACCATAAAGAAAGCTGAGCACTGAAGAACTGATGCTTTTGAACTGTGGTGTTGGAGAAGACTCTTGAGAGTCCCTTGGACAACAAGGAGATCCAACCAATAAATCCTAAAGGAAATNAGAGTTGGACCATAAAGAAAGCTGAGCACTGAAGAACTGATGCTTTTGAACTGTGGTGTTGGAGAAGACTCTTGAGAGTCCCTTGGACAACAAGGAGATCCAACCAATAAATCCTAAAGGAAATCAGTCCTGAATATTCATTGGAAGGACTGATGCTGAAGCTGAAATTCCAATACTTTGGCCACCTCATGCAAGGAACTGACTCATTAGAAGAGATTCTGATGGTGGGAAAGACTGAAGGCAGGAGGAGAAGGGGATGACAGAGGATGAGATAGTTGGATGGCATCACCGACTCGATGGACATGAGTTTGAACAAGCTCTGGGAATTGGTGATGGACAGGGAGGCCTGGCGTGCTGAAGTCCATGGGGTTGCAAAGAGTCGGATGTGACTGAGTGACTGAACTGATGATCTTCTTACTAACATTTTCTTTTCTCTAGCTTACCTTATTGTAAGAATACAGAATATAGTAAGTACAACATACAAAATATGTGTTTATCAACTGTTTATGTTATTGGTTAAGCTTCTGGTGAACAGTAGGCTACTAGTAACATTTGTAAGGAGTCAAAGGTTACACTTGCTTCTCCACGTGAGGAGGGTGGGTAGGCACCCCTGACGCTGCATTATTCAAAGAGCCAACCATGTATCAGACAGCACTGCCAACCACAGTCGTCACGCTGCGCAGGAGAGATTTCCCTCCGAGGTTTCCCTCTCCAGCAAGCTCTCAAGCACCCTAGTGCTTATTTGTCTTGTAACCGGAAGTTTGTACTTTTCGACCACCTCCCTCCAATTGTGCTTCTTTGTGTACTGGTTTTACGATTAGGAAAATAGACTTATCATGGAAATAATTTTAATAAGATCATAGAAGAAGCCCAAGCTCCCCTCACTCCTCATTCTCTGCCATGTTGCCAGGGAAGCCCAGGAGGGAGATGCCTGGAGAACTCAGATCCCTCCTCTAGCTACGAGCACACACCTTGCGAGCCACAGCCGCCTTCGCCACAGCAAAGATAAAAGAAAATCCATACCTCACGCAGCCTGTGGTCAGAGCTCATCACATCAGGGGCTACTGCTGTTAGGCCCAGAACCCTCAGGGGTTTGATCTCACAGGCCCGGGCCCTCGCCATGTACACCTGTGAGTCGCACCTGGCTGGCATCCGCCGCAGCCACTCAACTCAACAGGCCCTGAGCAGCTGCTGTCCGCAATGCTGCCACTCCCCCTGTGGGTCCAGAATCAAGAAGACTGGGGGCTGAGCCAAAAATCACAGTAAGGGCATCCCCAGCCTGAGTATGGAGGGGGGAGGATGAGGAAGGTTTCCAGGAGAGGGATACCTGAGGTCAATCAAGGAGGTGGGAATGAGCCAGCAGGATGGGGTGGGGGATGCAGGCATGATGGAGAAGACAGCTTCGGCAGAGACAGACACGGTGCTGCCCAGACGTTACTATGAGCATGAACCCCTGGAAAAGCTGGTTAAATGTGGGATCTGATTCAAGAGAGCAAGGTGGCCGCCGAGGTTTCCCTCTCCAACAAGCTCTCAAGTGATGCCAGTGCTGCTGCTGGAAGGACCCCGCTTGCTGGATGAGAACTGCGCTTAAAGCAGCCAGGGGCTCCAGCAGTCTGTTTCCAGATTTTGCTGCACATTGGAGTCACGTGGAGATTTTAAAAGTACTGAAGCCTGAAGGGACCAGACAACCTACAGAATGGGAAAAAATATTTGCAAACTCTATTATTCATGTGGTATGTATCAGATATATATCTGATGAGGGGTTGATATCCAAAATATATAAAGAAGACATACAGCTCACTAAAAAAAAAGCAAATAACCCAATTAAAAGTGGGCAAAGGACCTAAATAATCTTCCCAAGAATGTATGTAAAAGGCCAATAGGTACATAAAAGAGATGTTCTACATCACTAGTCATTTGGGAAATGCAAATTAAAACCGCAGCGAGATCTCACCTCCCTTCTATTAGAATAGCCATCACCAATAAGAGAAGAAATAACAAACGCTAGGATAGATGTGGAGAAAATGGACCCTCGTGCCGTGTTGGTGGGAATATAAACTGGTACGGCAACTATGGAACACAGTGTGGAGGAACCCACGAGGTTCCTCAAAAAATTAAAGTAGAGCTGCCACAGATCCCGTCATTNTCCAAAATATATAAAGAAAACATACAGCTCACTAAAAAAAAAGCAAATAACCCAATTAAAAGTGGGCAAAGGACCTAAATAATCTTCCCAAGAATGTATGTAAAAGGCCAATAGGTACATAAAAGAGATGTTCTACATCACTAGTCATTTGGGAAATGCAAATTAAAACCGCAGCGAGATCTCACCTCCCTTCTATTAGAATAGCCATCACCAATAAGAGAAGAAATAACAAACGCTAGGATAGATGTGGAGAAAATGGACCCTCGTGCCGTGTTGGTGGGAATATAAACTGGTACGGCAACTATGGAACACAGTGTGGAGGAACCCACGAGGTTCCTCAAAAAATTAAAGTAGAGCTGCCACAGATCCCGTCATTCCATTTCCGGGAATATAGCAAAGGAAATAAGAACCCTAACTCAAAAAGTCATCCGCAGCTCCATGCTCACAGCACAGCAGCGTTCCTTAAACAGGCAAAGCATGGAAGCAAGCTCTGTGTCCATCAGTAGATGAACGGATAAAGAAGTTGCGTATGTATGTATGTATATACATGTATCTATATACAAAGATACATATGAAATGGAGTATTATTCAGCCATTAAAAATAAGGAAACCCTACTATTTGTGACAACATGGATGAAACTTGAAGGCATTATATTAAGGGAAATAAGTCAGACAGAGAAAGACAAACACTGCATAATCTCACATGCAGACTCTGAAAATATACAACAAACCAAAAAAACTCACAGAAAAAAAGATCAGGCATGTGGTTACCTGAGGCAGAGGGTAAAACAAGAGAGAACTGCAAGAAGGTGGCCGAAAGGGGCAAATTACAGATTTCCAGGGACTTCCTGGTGGCCCTGTAGTTAAGAGCCTGCCTGCCAGCGCAGGGGATGAGTTCGATCCCAGGCCCGGGAAGGGCCCCCGTGCCGAGCGGCGGCAGCCCGTGCTCTGCACTCCGGAGCCTGCGGGCCCAGCCGCCGAGCCCGCGCCCCGCTGCCGCTGAGCCCGAGCCCCCGAGCCTGGGCTCTGCACTCCCGAGCCCGCGCCCCGCCGCCGCCGAGGCCGGGGCCCTGGAGCCCGCGCTCTGCCGCCGGAGAAGCCCCAGCCGCTTGCCGCGGCTAGAGGAAGCCACGCACCGCAACAAGGACCCGGGGGCACCATGCGAAAGAAATGCCCCGGCCCGGCGGCTGAGGGTAAAGCGTCTGCCGGCAGCGCGGGAGACCCGGGCCCGATCCCTGGGTCGGGAAGATCCCCTGGATGAGGAAACGGCAACCCACTCCAGTACTCTGCCCTAGAAAAGTCCGTGGATGCGGGAGCCTGGTGGGCTACAGTCCCTGGGGTCGCGAAGAGTCGGACACGACTGCGCGGCCTCACCTCACTTCCCTTCCCAGACGTCTGGCCACGTGCTGAGGAGTGCTGGACCGCGGCGTGCATGATGCCCGCGTGCATGATGCCCGCGGCGACTCTGCCCTGCGACGGGGAGGCTGCGAGGAGAGCGCCTCCTAAGCGTTCTCCCCTCAAGGAGAAAACCACTTCCCTTTCTCTTCTTTCTTTTTATCCTGTATCTGTGTGAGACGATGGACGTTAGCTGAATGTACTGCGATGAACATTTTACAATATATGTAAATCCAGCCATCATGTTCTATGCCTTAAACTCATACAGCGTTGTGTGTCAATTATTTCTCAATAAAACTGGAGAAAAAAGTGTTTAAGGTACGGAGTACGGATGCCTGGCTCCACCCCCAAACAGGCTGATGTAACAGGATGCAACCCGGGCACCCAGGCACCAGTTCCAGATGCAACAATAGTTGAGAGTCCTTGGTATTCAAAGGGCCAAAAGGGGCCTCATGCCTGTGGGGAGCTGGAAGGAACTGTAATGGGAGAAGTCAGCAGAGGCCAAATGTCCATAGTCAGAAGTCTAGAGGTATATACAGAGATACGGAAAAGAGAGATAGTTGATAGGTAATCGGATGGATGGATGGATGGATGGATACATAGATAGATCCAGCTGCCTGTAAAGGTCTCATTTCTTAAATAGCTAGTAGATACTTCAAAATTATGATGTAAAAATCCAAACTCCTGATTCCTGCCCCCCCCCTCCCCCCGCCCCCCAAAAATGTTCTTTTTCTGCTTTAGTCTTTCCCGTCTCAGTAAGCTTCAGCACTACCCTTGCGAAAGCTCTAGGGGTCACCCTTGGGTCTCACTGAGTTTGGCGTCCGCATTTAATTTTTACTCCTCAGCAGTTCTCTAATCTGAAGCTCTTGAGCGGAAACCGCGGCTCGCTGAGGACACGGACTCAACTCAGGTCTTTCCTGGGAGCTTTGGCTGCCCTCCCGCACTCTCGGAACCCTAGGAGGGCGCTCCTCCTGAGAGGGGCACGTTTACTCCGCCAGAAGCCCAGGATTTTCAGAGGCTTGGATCTCTGTTAGTTTATTACCTTGGAGTTTTCGAGAACCATACTGACAGAAAGATTTCAATCCCAACTCTGGGCAAAGATAGTGACATAGTTATGGATTTTCAGGAAAATTTTTTTCTGTCTAAAATGTAAATAAAGACATAAAATGTCCTTCGGACACTATTCTGCACCAGTGGGTAAGTTTTCTAGTGTGAATCTTCAAAGGCCCCAGGCTTCTGTGGGAGTCTCACATGCAGCCTTTAAGCTCGCAGAAGTCCCAGGGCACTATCCCCCGTGCAGGTCCTGAGGTCGAAGCCTCCCTGCGACTGAGACAAAGACCCCGCAGCGCCCTTCCGACCCCCGCCCCGGCTGGCAAAGCGCCTTCGGTGTGATTTTGGCTCTGGTTTTCAGTTCACGCTTCATTTTTAGTCCACTGGAAATGTTCTTACATGCTTTCTGCCTCAGTTACACATTTTAAAATGATACTTTTTTATATTTTCACTAGTATGTGAGAGCATTTTATAAGAGGAAGCTTTCTGGGTGATCTAGTTTACCATATTGTCAGAAACAGACATAGCAAATAGTAGCATGATGCCATAAAGATGAATGGCATAGGTTAGAATGAAGCATCTCAGACTTGAAGAAAACCCTTCCAGTTTTTCAGGGATTTCTACGATTGTGCAACACTACACATAGAATTCTACGGTGTCATGAAATGCGCTGATGTGTATGTTTAGAAGCTTCTTTCGAGGTTTCTCATTCTAAATCAAAGGTGTTTTACAAAAGCACAGCCACGCCCACTGAGGAAACACTTTTCTGTCACAGTTAAAGTGGCTGAAATAACACCCGGAAAAGCACATGGTGAAACCCGAAACGTGCATCTTTGTTAGTCAGATATTGTTGCGTGACATGTGGAAAGCATTATAGAAGAGCAAAGAAACAAATGTTGAACAAATTGCATAGTGTTGAACGCTGGCTCTATATGTGGACGAAGCACTGATGTTTCTAACACATTTCAGTTTATGATATTTTCTGGATTCTGTTTCCAATAACAAAATACATGAAGAACTATTTTTTATGAACTACACAAAAAAAAGAACCAAATAATATTTTCCCTCAACTAAAGATAACATCTTTTAGAAAACCTATAATATATAGAAAAGTTCAGAAAACTACTTCAACTGAATGTTAGAAATTCCCAAGCAAAGGTACAGATAAAGTATTGATACCCCACATGGAATGTATTCCCTCCGTCATTTACAGGCAAGCTATTGGTAGCAAAGACAATGAATCCATAAGACAGCAATGGATGTTGTAGGTGATGTTAGATTTATAAAAACAAGACATTTTAAAACGCAGGGGACTCTTTGCACTCTTTTTTAGAGGGTAACTTTCTTAGATCAGGTTCTCTGGGAAGCAGATTCTGACAGGAACAGTCACATATAGAAATGCTACTGGGCAAAGAAAGATTGAATCTGAGAATGGAGAACATTCTAAATGATGATGAACCCAAACATTTGTTTTGTCTGGCTCAGAGGTTAAAGCATCTGCCTCCAATGCGGGAGACCTGGGTTCGATCCCTGGGTCAGGAAGATCCCCTGGAGAAGGAAATGGCAACCCACTCTAGTATTCTTGCCTGGAGAATCCCATGGACNTGCTACTGGGCAAAGAAAGATTGAATCTGAGAATGGAGAACATTCTAAATGATGATGAACCCAAACATTTGTTTTGTCTGGCTCAGAGGTTAAAGCATCTGCCTCCAATGCGGGAGACCTGGGTTCGATCCCTGGGTCAGGAAGATCCCCTGGAGAAGGAAATGGCAACCCACTCTAGTATTCTTGCCTGGAGAATCCCATGGACAGAGAAGCCTAATAGGTTACAGTCCACGGGGCTGCAAAGAGTCAGACACGACTGAGCAACTTCACCTCACCTCACCTCAAAATGTAGGAAAATTTAAAAAAAGATAAGAAAAGAAATGCTACAGGGGAGCACCCTTAAGGTCAACTGCAGGGACGTGACGGAGGCAAGAGGAGGGACTGAACTGAGACGCAGTTCCCACGAGGTCCCTAACCAACGCCCTGCACAGTTCTGGGCCTGTGACGGCCATTCAGCGCGGTCTAAGCTCTCAGCAAGTCAGCCCGCCTTTAATCCAGTCGTTGACGGAGAGCTGCCCCCGGGAGGGGATGCACCTTGGTGAGGTGTCCTGCTTCCACTGAGTGCTGCACCTAGAATGGCCTGCCAGCCACCAACATGGCGCAGAGGACTGGGAGAAGCACGCCAGCGGCCACAGAGGTTACCACGTGGAGGACTGCAGGGGAGACTGGGGGAAAGTGCCGGAAAGAACAGACTGACGGCAAGATGAAGGCTTCACTTTTCTCTTCCAAAGAAATTAAGTGATCCAAATGTGTTGACTTCGGCTATAGTGACAAGTAGTGGACACTTCAGTCGCTCAGTCGTGTCCGACTCTTTGCGACCCCATGAATCGCAGCACACCAGGCCTCCCTGTCCATCACCATCTCCCGGAGTCCACTCAGACTCACGTCCATCGAATCAGTGATGCCATCCAGCCATCTCATCCTCGGTCGTCCCCTTCTCCTCCTGCCCCCAGTCACTCCCAGCATCAGAATCTTTTCCAATGAGTCAACTCTTCGCATGAGGTGGTCAAAGTACTGGAGTTTCAGCTTTAGCATCATTCCCTCCAAAGAAATCCCAGGGCTGATCTCCTTCAGAATGGACTGGTTGGATCTCCTTGCAGTCCAAGGGACTCTCAAGAGTCTTCTCCAACACCACAGTTCAAAAGCATCAATTCTTCGGCGCTCAGCTTTCTTCACAGTCCACCTCTCACACCCATACTGTGGAGGAGCTGGAAGGCTTTAAGAAAATACTGAAAATGTATTTGCTCCACTCATGACGAAGGTTGGAAGCTGGGACGAGCATAACAAAGGGTTACGAGCGTTCACTGAGTGCCCAAGGCTGGGAACGGATGACGAAGGGTCAATACGCCCGGCCTTGAGGCATCCGAAGGCTTCCTTCTGACCGCCTGTTTCTGAGAGCAAGGACTGTTGTTTCATGATAAGACTCCCTTTAGAGTTTCGCCAAAGCTATGTTACGGCTTGGGCGGTGGGAACTGTATTTTATGTTTGAATGCTTTAATGTTTATGTGGAATGGCTACGTGCAAGTCAGCCTTATGCTCTATTCCCTGAAAATTATAAAACTACACAATTAGGTAATAAACTTTGTCAGTCCACTAGAGGCTGTCTCTGAGTGTCTTTTTTAGAGTGTGGTTTTTTTTTTTAATCAGTCTGTTGCTTTGAGCCCCACGTTGGGCGCCATCTGTAAGGCTCGGAGAACCGCACTCTGAAAAGGACACTCAGGGACAGCCTCTAGTGGACTGACAAAGTTTATTATCTAATTGTGTAGTTTTATAATTTTCAGGGAATAGAGCATAAGGCTGACTTGCACGTAGCCATTCCAGATAAACATTAAAGCATTCAAGCATAAAATACAGTTCC
>SJYH01007055.1:36721-47578 GCA_006408735.1 Sylvicapra grimmia
AGCTGAGTGCTGAAGAATTGATGCTTTTGAACTGTGGTGTTGGAGAAGACTCTTGAGGGTCCCTTGGACTGCAAGGAGATCCAACCAGTCCATTCTAAAGGAGATCAGTCCTGGGTGTTCTTTGGAAGGACTGATGCTAAAGCTGAAACTCCAATACTTTGGCCACCTCATGTGAAGAGTTGACTCATTGGGAAAGATTCTGATGCTGGGAGGGATCAGGGGCAGGAGGAGAAGGGGACGGCAGAGCCATCCAGAGATGGCTGGATGGCATCACCGACTCGATGGACGTGAGTTTGGGTGAACTCCAGGAGTTGGTGATGGACAGGGAGGCCTGGCGTGTTGCGGTTCATGGGGTCGCAGAGAGTCAGACATGATTGAGCAACTGAACTGAACTGAAGATAGAAGTTTAAGAAAACAGGTTACAGAATTTACATAATTTCCCATATAAGGACTTCCACTCACATTATTTCTGTGACAGGGAGATTCTAAATGCTCCTTATAGCTGAGCGCATTGTTATTTCAACAGGGGAAAAGTTCAGCCGGGCTTCCCTGGTGGTTCAGATGGTAAAGAATCCATCTGCAATGCAGGAGACCTGGGTTCGATCCTTGGGTTGGAAGCAGGGCTTGGCAACCCACTGCACTATTCTTGCCTGGAAAATCCCCATGGACAGAGGAACCTAGCGGGCTACAGTCCACAGAGTTGCAAAGAGTCGGACACGACTGAGCTACTAAGCACAGCACAGCACCGAGTCTCAGTCATCAAGAGAGAAGGAGTGTCAGGGGGGCAAGAGCCCTCGCTGCCCTCGTGTTTAAGTTTCCCCGTGTTTGCTAGTTTCCTCAACCAGTAACATTCACTTTCTAATTCTCCCTTGGCAATATTCGTTTCCATATAATACAAAGCTGTTAGATTTCTTAGTCATGAAATAACTGTTACCTAATTGTCCACAGCCCTAGGTATACCTTTTCGTCTTTATTTATAGAATGCTGTCAGTGTACTATAAATTATTTCACTTAAATGTGTGAGTCCACTCAAACTGCCATAATGAAACAGTACATTCTTGGGGGGCTTATACACAACAGAAGCTTATTTTTCATAGTTCTGGAGGCTGGGACTCCAGGCTCATGGCAGAGTCTACGTTTAGTGAGAGCTTCCAGGCTCGCAGACAGGCTTCTTGCTGTGTCTTCCCATAGTGGCAAGGACCAGGGCGCTCTGGGGGTCTTTGTGAGCACATTAATCCTACTCACAAGGGTTCTGTCTTCTCCCAGAGACCCCCATTTCCCAATATCATCACATTAAGCATTAGGATTTCAACTATGAATTGGGGAGAACATAAACATTCAAACCATAGCAATAAGTAATTCCTGATAGTTGAAGGAATATCGTACTTTACAAAAGAGATAAGGGGAATGACCACTTTCTATTATGATTAATCACTGCAGAACTCAAATTGTTTTGTGTATGTTCCGACTATGGAATTTTTTAAAGTGTCAGAGTTGGAGAGGGTGTGGAGAAAAGGGAAGCTTCCTACACTGCTGGTGGGAATGTAGAGTGATGCAGTCGCTTTGGAAAAAGTATGGAGTTTCCTCAAAAACTAGAGATAGAGTCGCCATATGACCCAGCAATCCCACTCCTGGGCATATACTCAGATAAAACTCTAATCTGAAAAGACATATGCGTCCCTATGTTCATAGCAGTACTATTTACAATAGTACTTCCATGCCAAGACATGGAAACAACCTAAATATCCATCAAGAGATGAATGGATAAAGAAAATGGGGTACATATACAAAATGGAATATTACTCAGCCATCAAAAGGAACGGAATAATGCCATTCGCAACAACATGGATGGACCTAGAGGCTATAAAACCAAGTGAAGTAAATCAGACAGGAAAAAAACCAAATATCATGACATTGCTTAGATATGGAATCTAAAATATGACACAAATCAACCTATCTACAAAACAAAAACACACTCACAGGTATGGAGAACAGACTTGTGGTTGCCAAGTGAGCAGGATGGATTGGGAGTCTGGGATTAGCAGATACAAACTATTATTTATAGAATGGATAAACAAGGTCCTACTATATAGCATAGAACACTAGACTGAATATCTCATGACAAACCATAATGGAGAAGAATATGAAGAAGAATATATGTATAACTAAGTTACTTTGCTGAACAGGAGAAATTAATACATTAGAAATCAACTATACTTCAATAAATTTTCTTAATTAGCATTTCATAGACATGTTAAAAACCTAAAAGAAGTGTATCAGCATTAGTGAAAAGAATCAGGAAGCTCTAGATAAGTCTTAGTTAGTTCAGTCGCTCAGTTGTGTCCGACTCTTTGCGACCCCATGAATCACAGCATGCCAGGCCTCCCTGTTCATCACCATCTCCCGGAGTCCACTCAGACTCACTAGCCAATCATAATTCCATTAAACATATTTTAAGAAGGTGAAATTTGAATACATGACAAATTAAAGGGGTGGAAAAAGATATTCCATGCAAATGAAAGCCACATGAAGGTTAGGATAGCTATACTTACATCAGACAAAACAAACTTTAAGCAAAAACTGCAGAAAGAGACAAAGAGGACTTTTTGATACCATATACAAAAACAAATGGAAACTGGATTAAAGACTTAAAATATAAGATCTGAAACTCCTAGAAGAAAACATAGGCAGTACACTCTTTGACATCAGTCTTAGTAAGATTTTTTTTAATGTATCTCCTTCAGGCGAGAAAAAGAAAAGCAAAAATGAATAAATATGACTACATCTGAAAACCTAAACTGAAAACTAAAAACTAAATTGAAAGCCTCTGCACAGCAAAGGAAACTAAATGAAAATGCACTCTACTGAATGGGAGGACTGCTGCTGAAGCTCCAATATTTGGCCACCTGATGTGAAGAGCCTGCTCATTGGAAAAGACCCTGATGCTGGGAAAGATTGGGGGCAGGAGGAGAAGGAGGCGACAGAGGATGAGATGGTTGGATGGCGTTGTCAACTCAGTGGACATGAGTGTGAGCAATCTCCAGGAGACGCTGAAGGACAGGGAATCCTGGGGTGCTGCAGTCCACGAGGGAGCAAAGAGGCGGACACGACTTGGTGACTGAGCAGCAGATGAATGGGGGAAGACATCGCAAAGGATACATCTGATTAGGAGCAACTATCCAAAACACACAAAGAACCCAGACAGCTCAACATTAAAAAAAATAATAGCCCAATTAAAAAATGGGCAGAAGACCTGAATAGACATTTTCCCAAAGAAGACATACAGATGTCCAAAGACATATGGCAAGATGATCAACACTACTAATCATCAGGGAAATAATAGATCAAAACCACAATGAGATAGCACCTTGCACCTGTCAGAACGCTCTCCTCAAAAAGAGAACAAATAACGAGTGCGAGTGAGGATGTGGAGGAAGGGGAACCCCTCCTAAACTGTTGGTGGGAAGGTAAATTGGTGCCGACACTGTGGAAACCAGTGTGGAGATTGCTTAAAAAATTAAAAACAGAGCTACCATGTGATCATGCAGTTCCACTTCTGGTACTTTCTTGTGGAAAATACCACTAATTTAAAAAGATACATGAACCCCTATGTTCATTGTATATGTGTATGTGTGTGTGTGTGATATATATATATACAGTCGTGTCTGACTCTTTTCAGCCTCGTGAACTGTAGCCTACCAGGCTTATCCGTCCATGGGATTCTCCAGGCAAGAATACTGGAGTAGGTTACCACTTCCTTCTCCGGGGATCTTCCCGACGCAGGGATCGAACCCGTTTCCCGCATTGGAGGCAGACACTTTAACCTCGGAGCCACCAGGGAAGCCCATGTATATAAAGATTCTTTCTTCCACAGTATCTGCCTCAATTTGTCAATGTATATTTTCATTTGAAATATAATGTCATTTTAAGTAAAGGAAAATTTAAAATTTCAAGCATCAGCATGAACGTTAATCATTATTGTACTGTACAATGCTAGTTTTAAATGCAAATATAAGAGCATTTAACTTGCAGTCACCAAAATCACACAACTCATATTTCACAGCTCTTACATGCGTATGCATTTCATTCTTACCAGAAGAGTAGAAATGCCACACAAAACTGACCAAACTGTTCATATTTCTTTATATGTGCACATCTACCCACAGTTTACCTTTAGCTCACTAATAAACAGAGATGGACTGAAAGAAAATTATGAGTTGTCCTATCTTTCATTTTCCTTCTATGACATCATTTTTAGAGAGGCAAGAAAACAGTTAGAAAATAATAACACCCGTCAGCTATTCATATTCTATAGAACACCATTGCTCTTCTATGTCCAAAGCAAGCTCTGTCCCGAAGGAACCAGAGAGGCCTCTCAGCACTGTAAGCACCCCCTGGGGCTCCAGGTACAGAGGTACTGATGTAGAACCTGCACACAGAAGTATTCTCAAAAGAAAATTCAGACAGCATTACTTGATATGAATATTTCATTAAGAAACAAACTGGGAATTCGGTTCAGTTCAGTTGCTCAGTCGGGTCCAACTCTTTGTGACCCCATGAACTGCAGCACGCCAGGCCTCCCTGTCTATCACCAACTGCCAGAGTCTACTCAACCCCACATCCATTGAGTGGGTGATGCCATCCAACCATCTCATCCTCTGTCGTTCCCTTCTCCTCCTGCCCTCAATCTTTCCCAGCATCAGGGTCTCTTCAAATGAGTCAGTTCTTCACATTAGGTGGCCAAAGTACTGGAGTTTCAGCTTCAACATCAGTCCTTGCAATGAATACCCAGGACTGATCTCCTTTAGGATGGACTGGTTGGATTTTCTTGCAGTCCAAGGGACTCTCAAGAGTCTTCTCCAACACCACAGTTCAAAATCATCAATTCTTCTGGTGAATCAGGAGTCTTCAAACTAGAAGTGGTTAGAAACTTAGCTTTCAGTAGTCAGCTCAGTTCATAAGCATGAATGAATGAGTTCATTTTTGTGTGATTAGTTACTAACATTTCCACTTTTTTAGAGTAGGAGAATTACTAAACTTACTTGTTTGTAGCTGATTGGCTACAAAGCAGTCACTGACATTAACATGTGAGTAGTAAGGTCATACTAACATGAAGAAAGCTTAAATCTGTTTAAGGTCAGAGCCCGCCTTTTGGAGAAAACACCTTGACAACAGAATGGAGTTTGCAGTCAGAGCAGGTCCCAGCACAGTTCGTAGAAAGAAATTAGGCAGTTGCCTGGATTAGGGGATGGAAAATAGGGTTTGGTTGCTAAAACCTTGGCTCCCTGTCCACCGAAGCAAAACAGAGAGACAGAGCTTCGAGGAAACAGAAAAGAGTGGCTTCCGTATTTTTCCCAGGCAAAAGGGAAATGCAGAAGGCTAGCGCCTCAAGAATTGTGCCCTCCTCTCAAGAACAGGGAGAGGTTTTAATATTCTCATGAAGGCCCTGCTTTTTTTTTTTCAAAGTTTCAAAACGCCACATCAGGCAACTCAGCAACCGCGACTGGTGTCCCTGAAGTTACAGGCCCATTACCTTCTTTCTGAAATACAGAACGCTACCAGAGAGTCGGGCACTCCCGAGCGGCTGAACTGAACTGACAAGAGAGTACAGGGGGAGAAGGCGGCCAGGAGCAGAGTACAACCTACACAGAGCCAAAGAGGGACCCACTTTGTCAAGGACAGGTCCAGCTACAAATGTTCGTTAGCAGTGACAGCTGAAGAAACGAGCAACATTGTTTAACTCTTGGCTGGTATGTGCCAGGGCCCTTCACTCATTTCTGGTTTTGCGCTAACTGTGGACCTGAAAAATACTTAGAAAGTAGAATTGACAGGACCGGGTAACCAATAGGACACGGAAAGGCTAAGGGATGATAAATAATTAGGAAGATTTCCCCAGGCTTCTGGGCAGGTAACTCAATAGATGCTACTGTCATTTTCTGAGAGGCAAAGAGAAAGAACCTGGACCTAATATTTCAGATGTCTGCAACCTCCCTAACAAAATCCGGCTACGCCAAAAGCTCCTCTCCGTTTCGGCGTGCGCATCCCTTTAACTGAAGCTTCCCTGGTGGCTCAGAGGGAGGGCATCCGCCTGCAGTGCGGGCGCCCCGGGTCCGACCCTTGGGTCGGGAAGACCCCTGGAGAAGGGACCGGCCCGCTCACTCCGGTCCTCTGGCCTGCGGAACCCCACCCCGGTAACGGCCCCCACGCGGCGGGCCGACTGCTTCCGCCGGCGAACCACCGGGAAGACGCTTCTCGCCAGGGGGAGCCCTTGCGCACGACCTCGAGGCTGGGCGGTGGGCCCAGTAAACCGGAAGCTTTTCCCTCGCTAAAGTCCCCGCCCCTCACGGTGTCATGGTGGCTCCGCCCCCTAAGCCCCACAGCCGGAGGCCGAAACGCGCCAGACCGCAGACTCCGCCCCGCGGGAAACGGCCGCGGCCGCGCGGAGCCGCAGTCCCGCGAGATCGCGTCAGGCGACCCCGCCGGGGGGCGGGGCCTGGCCTACGCCGGGGCGGGCTGCCGCGTCACGTGACCGCCAGCCAATGGGCGCGCGCGGCGGAGAGTTTGAACGCGGACGGCGGCGCGAGCGAGGGCTGAGGCTGGGGTCCCGGCGCGCGCGGCCGGGCCTTCCCGCGGAGCCTGGTGTGAGCAGAGCGGCAGCGGCGGCGGAGGCCGTGGCCCAGGTACCGTTCCGGGCGTCGCGCGAGAGGCGGGTGTGCGGGCCCCCCGGCCGCCCTCTCCGGGGAGGGGGCCGCGGCCTTCCGGGCCCAGGCTCGTCGGGCCGCGCCCGCCGCCGCGGGGTCTCCGGTCCTTCCAGCTCGGCGGCCGGGAGCGCGGGCCTGGGGCCGGCCCGGCCGGCGCCCTCCCCCGGTTCCTCCTCTGCTCGGTGGGGCCTGAGCCTCCCGCCTCGCGGAGATCGCGAGGCGGCGCGTTCGCGGGACTTGAAGCCCAGGCTCGAGCGGAAGGGCCCGCAGGCCGGCGGCCTGAGCTGGTGGCGGCCTTCGCTTTGGCCGCTTCTCCCTCCGGAGAAGCCGCACGGGCCGGTCCTCCCGGCCGCCCAGCGGCAGGGGCGACGGGCGGAGAGCTCCCGCCCTGGCCCTTCGGAAGCCAGAGCCCTCACCCCGAGGCCGGGGCGGCCCCGCCCCGACTTGCCCAGCCCTGCCGGCCGCCGCGCCCCGCTTAGACCGCGGCCCAGGCGGGCGGGGAGCCTCTGACGCGGCTCGTCTGCTTTTTAAGTTGACAATGCACGAACGAAAGGTTTTAGGATAGACTGTGCTTTAAAATCAACTAAGCCAACTTGCTTAGCCGCCTAATTGGTCTGGCTCGCAAACATCTCCAGGTTTGAACTAAAGAAACTTGCTTGTGGTGGGTAGGCTGTTTTATACATCCCACTTGATGTCAGCGCTTTAAAAATAGTAGTTGTCCTGGCTGTCCTGGAAACATCCCAGTATATGTATCTGTATTGGCAGAAAGAAAATATTTAAATGAAATCTACAGTATCTGTATTTAAGAGCCCAGAGGAAAATAAGGAACGCCTGGAGAAAATACTCAAGAAAATGTAAGGTTCAGGAAAACATTTGACAAACTCACAGATGAAGATGTGCTCTGTAGTCACAACTTATGTATATAGATTGCCATAGGAAACTAGAATTTTTTTTGTAATTTTAGGATCTGCAAAGGACAATGTAGGGCAAAAGGTGCTCATGCAAAGTAGTCTGTATTTAGTAGCAAAATACTGATGCCATCCTAGTGCCCAGTATATATAAGCCCCCAGTATTTGTTACAGAATTAATAAGTGGCATATTACAGAGTCTTTGGGTTGGAAATCTTATTGATTAAACCTTTCCTATGGAGTACCTGAGGAGGATAAAATTGTGCCGCAAATATTAGTGTAATTTAAAAGCTGCAAAATGTAGGTGATTACCAGATTAGCTATCTACTTTGGGCTGATTCTGCAGTTGCAAAGGCTCTAATCATTTTTCATGGACAGCCTGTGTCTTCAATTTTGTTTTACATTTGATACCACCCCTTCAAAAATTAAATAATTTCTATTATTTTTAAACTCCTAGAGCAGAAGATGGCCAAGGAGAGATGTCTCAAAAAGTCTTTTCAAGATAGCCTTGAAGACATAAAGAAACAAATAAAAGAGAAAAGGAGTAAAAATTTGACAGAGATTAAACGAAAGTCTTTGATCATTGCGCCATGCCAAACAATCAGTAAGAGACTTTCATGCTTCCTGTACATCACTTTTTAAGATTAGATTTAATTACTGATAAAAAAATTTTTATTTTCTTTTAGCCAACACTTCCAAAGTGCTAAACTATGAAGACAACAACAGAATGTTAGCCTTAGCTTTGGAAAATGAAAAGTCCAAATTGAAAGAAGCCCACGATGTCATCTTAAAGCTGAGGAGAGAATGTTACTTCCTCAGCTATCAACTATACACACTGAAAAATAAGCTTATGTCACAACAGACAGAAGAACCTGCTCAGGTATTTTCATCGGGAAGGCTGGACTTCTTAGGGAGAAAATGTTAAAGCCTTAAGTTAGCAATGTAGATCAGTTGTGCTTTTAAATTAATTATACTGATGGCTTTGTTACTCGTGAACTGGTCAGCACGCCTTTCCTCAGTGCTCCAGCCCCGTGGATGTGTGTGGCCAGTTAAGAGTGCTTCGAGCATCCTGGTGATACTCCTATAACTTGCTTCCGAACGAGTGTAGCAGGACAAGGTATAAAAGAAATAGTTCAGCCTCTTGCATGGCCAGGCCCTTTGAATGGTCAGCAAAGTGAGTCACAGGGAGAGCAAGTAAGCTGAAGGCCTGGAGGTGGTAGAGGAAGCCGTGTAATGCAGAAGTTTTAATCCGTGCTGTTAATCTCGGCTTTTCGGTGTAGTTTTGCTACGCCAGTGGGGTTATGGAAGGACTGCCTTAACTGGGGAGATGAGAAGTAGTTAAGCGCTTTATGGAGAATCATTTTTACCTACTAATTGGCTAAGTTAGGACAGTTCAGTTCAGTTGCTCAGTTGTATCCGACTATCTGCGACCCCATGAACCGTAGCACGCCAGGCCTCCCTGTCCATCACCAACTGCCGGAGTCTACCCAAACCCATGTCCATCGAGTCAGTGATGCCATCCGACCATCTCATCCTCTGTTGTCCCCTTCTCCCACCTTCAATCTTTCCCAGCATCAGGGTCTTTTCCAATGAGTCAGTTCTTCACATCAGTTGCCCAGAGGATGGGAGTTTCAGCTTCAGCATCAGTCCCTCCAATGAATATTCAGGACTGATTTCCTTCAGGACAACTATACATTAACTGCCAAACAAGAAATATCTTGAACATTTTGCTGTCAGCTTTTTAATCTGATTCTGTTTGTGTCCAGGGGTGTTTAGAAAGACCAGCCAAAACAACACATGGAGAAAGTTTGGTTTAGGATCTTCTCTGGGTCTGTCTCTCCTCTCATTTTCCTAAAGGCCACTGCCAGGGAAACGCCATGGGGCAGAGGAAGAATTCAGGTGGAAACACTTGCCGTACCGGTGAGGACAGCTGTGCTGGCGCCTCGGGCAGCAGAGGCTGGAGCCTAGTGCTTGGGGTGCGGGGTGGGCTCGAGAGGGGTAAGTCCTCTCTCCACCTAGAGGAGGGGTCAAAGAAAGGGTTCTTGCTTCCCTGCAACTACGGTGATTCCATCTCTCTTTTGTGTATAATACATAGAATGTGTACACACACAAGCAATATATGCATTGTAGTGTGATAGCAAATTACCTATAAAGATTAGATTTTTTTTTCTTTTTAACTTTCGTGTAAAGGTTATATTATTAAAAAAAAAACTTTTTTCCCTCAAAATGTAATCTTTCCTAATTTTTTTTCTTGTTTGGTCAACTAGTGAGGAAAAACATTTCTCCAAAGACATTTGAATCTTCCTCTTCCCTTTTCAGATTTTTGCTGAAATCACACAGAATAGTGTCAAGTGAATATTCAATAAGATAATCACAAAAACTGGTGACAAAAATTCTTTTATTATAGACCTTTTGCATTGATCAATGATTTCTTAGTAGTAAAAGGCAGCGTTAGTTGCTAGGGGAGAGTATTCTTAGCATTTGAAACATCGGTTTGTTTTCTGCCACGTGTTTGATGTGCCACTTGCTCTCAACCATCGTCTACTTGTGCATCCTTGTTTATCAAGTCAATTTGTAGTGATAGAGAAGCTTAAAATGCTTTAATAAGAATGTTTTTATTTCTTGACTACCAATAATTATCTTGCCTTTTAAGGATTAATCAGAAAGTACCAATAGCGTTTGTTACATTTTATTATGGATCTTGTAAAATTTATATCTCTCTGTAGTTAAATATCCTCCTTTATTTACCTTCAGTAATGCTAGCTTTAGAACATTAGCTGTATTGATAATCAACTTAAAAACTTTTATTAACAGGATTAAATTTCCAGTTTTATTTCTGATGAACAGTTTCAACCTATTCATTATAATGTCTGTATATTGTTTGCCCATCAAATTTCATAAAGCCACTACACTGCACTGGAATGACTTTTAAGGAATCAGACTGGGCCTCTTGTTTCCCTGACACACACCTGTTTGCACACATCTGCCTGGGTCTCCGCCGTCTCTCCTTTGCCTTCCGGTGCCATGGGCCGGAGCGTTTGCTCCTGCCCAAGGCCGGTCCCTCCTGTGTGATCTGATTCTCTTTTCTTCTCCTCTAGGACTTTGCTCCTGAAAGTTTGCACTCTCATCCAGCATTAAACTCCCTCTACCCAATTGTCCCAGTTATGTGCAAATGTGCTTTAGTATTTCTCTCACCTTAAGAGGAAAAGAAAATAAATGGAACCTCTCCTGATCTCATCCTGCGCACT
>SJYH01007055.1:92569-107012 GCA_006408735.1 Sylvicapra grimmia
ATCTAAGAAGTTATTTCCCCAACAAAATTAAGTCTTCAGGAAACAAAAGGGTGAATGCTACTCAACGGCGAGGCATGAGAGCATTCTCCGAGGCCATGCACATTTAGCGCCACTGACAGAGCCATCTTTGAGTGCTTGTCCCCTGCCACTGAAAAAAAAAAGCCAGTATTAAGAGACCTCACTGCCCCAAGAGCCCACTGCTCTCTTTAGCCTAAGGGCCAGTTACCTCGGCCCTCCCCTGAGAGCCTCGGCCACAGCGAGGAGACCAGCCCTGCAGCCCGGGCACCGTCAGCATCCCTGGACGTCTCAGGACCAGGCGCTGCCCCCTTGCCCCTGAGGGGCAGGCAGACTCACCAAGTCCCCAGAGCCCGGGAGGACGGACTTCCTGGTGCTCACGTGTTTCAAGGCGTGAGCCCCAACCTACGATGCTCACATCCAAAAAGGCAAAGCGGTCAGGCCAGGGGCTGCCAGGGCTACTTGGGGAATTTTGAGAGGAGTCCGTTTGTCTTACAAAATAACTGCCTTCTCCAGTGGAGCTTCCCGACCCAGCAATCACACCCAGGTCTCCTGCACGGCAGCTGGATTCTGCACCGTCTGAGACCCGAGGGAAGCCCGATGCTCTGATGTAACTACTTCCAGGGCAGTTTTCCCTGCAAAGAAGGAAAGGGGCTAGTGGTCCAGTGGTTAGGACTCCATGCTCCCAACGCAGGGGCTCAGGTTCGATCCCTGGTCAGAGAACTAAGACCCTGCATGCCACACCGAGCAGCCAAAAAAAGAAAGAGAAAGAGCAACAGCAAACTCAAAAGCATCTTGAGAGTAACTATATCAGCGCTGAATTCTGGAAAACACTACAACAGTAGCAGTCATTAATCGAATTAACGAAAAAATTCAATTTCCTAACTTCTTTTGATCTCGAATGGAAGACTGGTAAATGCTACAGCAGGAATACATAATCTTCACAATTAAACACAGGACTTCATAAAATGAACAGAAGTGGCTAAACAGACTGCTGGTAACTCTGCTCAGGGCTGTCCAATATCATGTAAACCACTCATGTGATTTAGAATTTTTCAGGAGCTACTTTAAAAAAAAAGTAAAAAGAAATAGGAGAAATTGATTTTAACAATATATTTTTATTTAATCCAATATAGCTAAAATACCATCACTATAGCATATAATCCAGAGAAAAAATATGAGATATTTTACATGCTTTTATTCACACGAGGTCTTCAAAATCAGAATGCATTTTAAACTCGCAGAAAGTCTCAGCTTCGACTGGCGTGCAGCTAGCACCAGTAGCCACGCGTGGCTGGCGGCTGCCACTGTGGACGGGCAGAGCTAAGTGGACGCTCTGCACGAGGCGCAACTCCAGGTCTTTTAGAAAGACCCCTCGGGCCTTCCCTGGTGGGCCAGTGGCCAAGACTCCACGCTTCCAACTAAGATCCCACCCAAAATAAAGAATTTCTGGAAACATGTATACAATGGAATATTACTCAGCCATAATAAAGAATGAAATAATGCCGTCTGCAGCAGCATGGAAGGGCCTAGACAGTGTCACAGTAACCGGAGTTAAGGAAGAGAGAGATAAATGCCACATGCTATCGTTTATATGTGGAGCCTAAAAACGTTGACACAAATGAACTTATTTACAAAGCAGAAACAGACTCACAGATAGAAAACAAACTTATGATTTCTGAAGGAGAGGAGGGGGAGGAATAAACTGAGACTTTGGGATTAACAGATGCACACTGCTATAGAAAAAGCAGACAGCCAGCAAGGACTACTGCACAGCAGAGGGAACTCTACTCAGTATTTCGTAATACCTTATATGGGAAAAATCTAGCACACACACATACACATGTCAATCACTTTGCTGCACACCTGGAACTAACGCCAACGTTGCCAACCAACTGCACTTCAGGTAGAATTTTCTTCAAAGCATCTCAACGGCAATGTCTTAAACGAAGGCCTTCAGAAAACTTAATTTCAATCACAGCTTGAAAAGTTTTTTTCTCTTCACCGAGGGTGCTCTCAGGCGGGGCGCCTGGTAACGGGCGGGGGCACCTGACCTCTCTAACCCTGAGGGTCACTTTAGAGGGCACAGCCCTTTCAAGCCCGGTCCAGCCTCTCGTCCTCGCCTACCTAGAAACGCTCTTCAGCTCTGCATCTCCGTCGCCTCAAATCCTTCCATCCCATTCCCGTCATTTTCCACCTTCCCAACCAGGCAGCCAGGGGGCCGTCACCCGCTGTTCCGGTTCGCCCAGCCGCAGGATGTCTCCCTACGGAGCGCCCGCCGCCCTTCCCACGCGGGGCTCCTGCACGCCCGGTCACAGCCTCACGCGAGAAGCGAGCCTGAAGCCGACCCTCGCCCAGCCCCACGCGCGCCCGCCCCGGCCGCGCCCCTCTCTCGGGGGCTCTCATCACGCGCGCCCCGGGCTCCGGGCGCCTCGGGCTCCAGGCGCTCCGGGCCGGGGCCTCTCCCTGCAGGGCTCCGACAGCTCGGCCGACCGCCTTCCGGGCCCCAGGCTTCACATGGGCGCCCTGGCCCCTCCGGAGGCGCAGCTGATGCCGGGCCCGCCGCGCCCCGCGCTGGCACTCACCCCGGCGCTCAGCCCCCGGCCGCAGCCCCGGCCCCCTCTGCGCCCCGCTCACTGCACCCACGCGGCCCCTGCGCCTGTGCCCCGGGGCAAGGCCCACCGGCTGCCTGTCTGCTCCCGAGCCCCATCCCTCCCTGCCTCCTCAGGGCCCTCCAGAGCTGGACTGAACACGTGCGACAGTCACCTGAATTCCGTAGAGGTTGCCAGGTAAATCCAAGAACCGCACTAAGGGGACTTCCGAGCTCTTTTAAAAGAAGGAGGTGAACAGCATTCAGGGGTGCCTGTTGGAGACGCTGGAAGCCGAGGTAGGGGACGCAAGGGGACGGAGGGGAAGGGGGGCCCTGTCTTCTCCAAGCCTGGACAGAGGGTCCCTGCCCAGGGGTCTGGATGCGGAGTCTGCGGCGCCCGCAGGGCCCTGTCCCGGCCTGCACAGTGGGGGCGCAGGGAGTCGGGCGCCAGCTCCCAGCAGCCTGCTGGGAACCCCGTCTCACGTGGGAACCTCTGCCCAAGAAACAACAAAGGCTGCTTCTAGTTTCTAGTTTAATAAAAAGCCTTGGGCTCACTTCCGTGACGTGTACGGGAAAGTCTGAGCTACTTTACCTAAAAGGGAGGCACCCACTGAGCACCTGTTCCTGGGGCATACCCTGAGAAGGCAGCTCTGTCTCTGCGATGTCAGAGGCGTCACCAAGAACTAAGAGCTGGGATGGAGGCACATGAGCAGAAACCAGAAAAAAAGACAGGCTGAGGCAGGGCACTCTACTCACTAGAGACAAGCGCCTTTGGCTGAATACAGAAGCAGAGCGTGGGGCTGGGGCTTCCCGGGTGGCTGAGGGGTGAAGTGTCCACCCGCACTGTGGGAGACAAGGCCAGCGCGAGTTCGACTCCTGTGAGGTATCCCCAGGAGATGCAAGTTGGGGAGATCCCCTGGAGGAGGGCCTGGCAACCCACTCCAGGGTTCCTGCCTGGAGACCCCACGGGCGGAGGAGCCTAGGGCTACAGGGCGTATGGCCGAGAGACCAAAGCACACCAACAGGACGGGCACCAAGCGGGACTGGTGTCGGGTACGATTTCCCAGGTTTTGAACCCCAAGAACTAGGGGACCAGGAGGGTGATCCTGGGTTTAATATGTAAAGTTTATTCATTTAATAAATGGTCTGTGTTACACTGCCCTGATTATGCATTTTATGTTTCTTTTTCCTGTCTTACAGAAAGGTAAAACTTGCTATGTAATCAAATCCATCAACCCTCCCCTTTCCCCTTCTCTTTTAGTTCATACACATAAAAGACCTGACCCCAGTATCAGAGGCCAAATCACCCGGGACTTCCCTGGGTCCCGTGGTTAAGACTCCGTACATCCCCTGCAGGGGCCGTGGGCTCAACCCCTGGCCAGGGAGCCAAGACTGCAAGCTGTGTGGTGTGGCCAAAAAAATTCTCTCCAGATCACAAATCACCTACTATTTGGAAGCACACACTCTCAGAACTTGCAATGGAAAAGAGGTGAATCCTCGCTAAGACAAATATGGAAGAAGATGAGTAACTGAAGTTCAAATGAGTGCATCAAACTAGTGCTTGAGAAGTTCAAAGAGGAATGGAACACAGGCAGAAGTGGTGTGTGTGTGTGTGTGTGTGCGCGCGCGCGAATTGGGAGAGTAAGTGGGTGAAGGATGAAGACAAAACATAGAAGGGTTAGCACATCAGTAAGAGCCTAGCAGTTTAGAAAAGGGAATCAAGAGATGAGTCTGGGAAGAAGGCATGGGGCCAGCATGTAAGAGGCCTTGAAGGTAAAACCACTGTATTTTACAAGGTTTGCATTTTACACCAATTTAATAGGTATTGACCCCCACTTCGAAGCGGTGATTTAGACAGGAGGTAAAGGGTACCTTCAAAGAAGAAATCTACACAGACCAGAACAAACTGAGGTCCTGGTGCCCATCAGACGCCCCCACACAGAGCCCGGGGTGCGCGCTTCACCCCAGAGGAGCCTGGTCTGTGCAGAAGGAACCCGAGTTGGCCACACGCTTACCTCCTTCTGCTTCTTAATGATGACAGAGAACTCCGTGTACGGGATCCGTGGATTTAGCTCACATCCCATTAAAGTGGCGCCTTCGTAATCCTTGATGTAGCCAACATATTTGGTTTTAGGGATTTTAATTTCTTTGGAGAAACCCTGCAAAACCAATAACTTCATTTAAAAAGGCCCTGAGCATCAAACACCCCGTCTGAGTGCGAACTACGTGCGCGACCTGGCTTGGCGCAGGCAGAGGCCCAAGCTGCTTTCCAGTTACCCTGAGGATTAGCACGAAATGCCTCTAAGAAGTTCATCAAAAATCACCCTGTGCAGACAGGAAGCAATCCAACATAAAATAACAGTAATCCTAGTAAAACACAATACTAAAAATTCATTAACACAATGGCTATTAAGTAAAAATAAGATTTAATTTAGCCTTAAACTGCATGCTTTCTCCCAAAGTAGAGAGGGGGCCTCTAGGATGTTCTGGAAATCAACTAACAGTGAACCCTATTTTGAAAGCAAACTTTGTCCAAAAATATAGCAAGAAGAACCTTGATATTGAAGAAATGAAACACTTAATAGGCAAAAAACTTCCAGACCATAACAAATGTGGTTGTTTCAGGTTTGCAATTAATGCTTTGCAATATATTCATTTATATACTTTAAGCTATAATAATATACAGGGAACACACTCATATTATTTATAACAATTTTCCTTAAAGGTGTTTCAAATTTTTGCAGAAAATTAGTTGGGACTTCAGTTTCCTGCCTCCTCTTTCAGTAAAAACTTATTTTCCAAGCACTTATTTATTGCCATCAGCCTCAGAGAGGACCACAGATGCCGGCAAGTCACTGAGAAAAGCATGGAGAGCGTGACATACACCACCACGGGTAAAACAATAACCAGGGAGGGTTTTCTGTGACTCAGGGAACCCGACCTGGGGCTCCGGAACTCCCCAGAGCAGCGCGGGGGAGGCCGGCGAGGAGGGAGGAGCCAGCGAGAGCCTGCGCTGCCCCCTGTGATGTGGCCGAGGCCAGCACAGGGAGGGGAAGCGATCTTCCTTCATTAAAAGTAAACCCACTTGCCGGGGAGAGCAAGGCTCCCCTGCCGGCTCAGCGGTACAGTCTGCCCGCCCATGCAGAACACAGGTCTGCTCGCTGGTCCAGGAAGGTCCCACTGCGCACGCGCTCCGGGCCCGCGCCCCGCAAACAGCGCGGATCCCCCGGAGCCGGGGCAAGGGCAAGGGCAAAGGCAAAGGCAAGGGCAAGGGCAAAGGCAAGGGCAAGGGCAAAGGCAAGGGCAAGGGCAAGGGCGGCTGAGAGAAGCCCGCGCAGCGCCGCGCAGCACAGCCAGAGGCAAATTAGCGGAAAACTCCTAATCTTTTCCTAAAAAAGTCCTGGCTGAGTTTCTGTCTCCGCAGTGCAGTTACAGCCTGGGGACGCCGGCGCGCGAATCCCAGGGTGTGAGGCCGCCGAGCCCCTCTAGCGAGCTTCACTAGACAAGCCAGCGATGCATCCCGAAGAATGGGAGCAAAGTGGAAAGGTTAATTATCTGACACCGGCGGGAAAGCGTTCCAGCCATATGTAGGACTTATATTTTTCAAAGCGGTGAACAAATTTTATGTAATAAAATCTGTAAAATTCTGTACATTGAAAAAAGGCCATGTAATGCTAAAACAGACAAGTAGGGGAGAAAAATCATAAAATAAAAGGTTACTGCTCTCATATCCTTATATATGAATTCTNTGGGAACACACTCATATTATTTATAACAATTTTCCTTAAAGGTGTTTCAAATTTTTGCAGAAAATTAGTTGGGACTTCAGTTTCCTGCCTCCTCTTTCAGTAAAAACTTATTTTCCAAGCACTTATTTATTGCCATCAGCCTCAGAGAGGACCACAGATGCCGGCAAGTCACTGAGAAAAGCATGGAGAGCGTGACATACACCACCACGGGTAAAACAATAACCAGGGAGGGTTTTCTGTGACTCAGGGAACCCGACCTGGGGCTCCGGAACTCCCCAGAGCAGCGCGGGGGAGGCCGGCGAGGAGGGAGGAGCCAGCGAGAGCCTGCGCTGCCCCCTGTGATGTGGCCGAGGCCAGCACAGGGAGGGGAAGCGATCTTCCTTCATTAAAAGTAAACCCACTTGCCGGGGAGAGCAAGGCTCCCCTGCCGGCTCAGCGGTACAGTCTGCCCGCCCATGCAGAACACAGGTCTGCTCGCTGGTCCAGGAAGGTCCCACTGCGCACGCGCTCCGGGCCCGCGCCCCGCAAACAGCGCGGATCCCCCGGAGCCGGGGCAAGGGCAAGGGCAAAGGCAAAGGCAAGGGCAAGGGCAAAGGCAAGGGCAAGGGCAAAGGCAAGGGCAAGGGCAAGGGCGGCTGAGAGAAGCCCGCGCAGCGCCGCGCAGCACAGCCAGAGGCAAATTAGCGGAAAACTCCTAATCTTTTCCTAAAAAAGTCCTGGCTGAGTTTCTGTCTCCGCAGTGCAGTTACAGCCTGGGGACGCCGGCGCGCGAATCCCAGGGTGTGAGGCCGCCGAGCCCCTCTAGCGAGCTTCACTAGACAAGCCAGCGATGCATCCCGAAGAATGGGAGCAAAGTGGAAAGGTTAATTATCTGACACCGGCGGGAAAGCGTTCCAGCCATATGTAGGACTTATATTTTTCAAAGCGGTGAACAAATTTTATGTAATAAAATCTGTAAAATTCTGTACATTGAAAAAAGGCCATGTAATGCTAAAACAGACAAGTAGGGGAGAAAAATCATAAAATAAAAGGTTACTGCTCTCATATCCTTATATATGAATTCTCATAAATCTATAGAAAAATAAATATTTTAATAGAAAAAGGGGCAAAATACAATGAAGTGGCAATTGAAACAAAGAAGAATATAAAGGGTCAATAAACAAGGAAAAACAGGTCAAATCTCAAAGTAATCAAATAAATGCAAACATGGGCAATTTGTCTCCTAGGAAAGGGGTAAAAAAATTGTTTTTTCAATCAACTCCTTTCCTGAGTCCCTTTACATGCAGCTGACAAGAGCAGAAACTGTTACAGTATTTGTTATTATTTGTTACAGTGCATAACAAAACATTAGCTATGTCTGGAAGCCCACCACTCACACATGGACACTTCTTTATAAAAAATACATAAATGTTCCCTACATGTGGGATTGCTTTGAGAAATTAGTTTCTGTTTCTACAAGAATTCAGAGAACCATCAAAAATCATAATTTAAAAATCAGACTATATTAAGTAAAAAAGGGAATTAATTTAACTATGTATAGTATGAGCCAATTTTCTGTTTATATACATACAAACACACACAGAGAAAAAAACATCAGAAGGGTATCTGTCAAAACATTAACAGTAAATTTCTCTGGGTGGTGGAATCATATGCAATTTTTCTTTTTTTGGAGTTTTATTTCACTTTCCAATTTCATTTTCCAGTTATTATATTTCTGTAATAACTATACATTACTTTTGTCGTCAAAAAAGTAAATGGAAAATGTTTCGGCATCCAGAATTATAAAGCACTATTAAAAAAACATGTAGCGGGGACGTCCCGGGCGGTCCAGTGGTTCAGACACCACTCCTCCACTGCAGGGCTTCACACCTGGTCAGGGAGGGAGGGTCCCACACACCAAGCCACAGGGGCAAAGAAACAGCAGCATCAGAGAGCTGAGATGAAACTTCTGGTACAAAGAACGAAGATGCAGCCAAGCGCCCAGCCGCCTACGTGCCGACGCAAGAGGAGTGTCAGGAGCCCCCTGTAGCATTAGAACCTCCTCTCTGCCATCAGAAAGACACACCGCCTCCCAGAGATTAAATCTACTTCTCTCATTCAAGGCGAACTCCAATCCCCCAACGTGAATCTCTCCTCAGCCTGGGGAGACCCCTTTTTAGACTGTTAGGGTGCAACAGTGCACTCCACTCACAGATGACATCCTTTCATTCAATCAAACATTTATTTCGTACTGACACTGTGCTGGTCACACCCTCTAATCCAGGCTGAAGCTTACCTCTGGCTTAAGGCTTGCAAAATACATGTCTTCTCCTTATAAGAAGACACTGCTGGGGGGAGGACTATTTGCATGAAAGCTACGTGAGTGCACATCAAGAAAAGGGAGGACAGAACAGGTTTACACAGCCAAAAACCCACCTGCTTCTTGAAATATCCAATTGCATATTCGTCTGCGTAGGTGAGGAAGTTCAGGATGTCGTGTTTTATGTGGTATTCCTTCAAGTGGTTCATCAGGTGTGTTCCATAGCCCTAAGGGCAGGTCAGTATGCAGACAGATATATTAGGTTCTGGACAAAAGAAAGTCCCACATTTTCACTAAGAAATACTGGCAACTTTAGGAGTATGTATTACCAGTGTAATACCAACACCTTGAGTATTGGTATTGGTTGTTGAGTTTCTGAACTTTGAAAATGAGTCAAAAAATTCAAAATCCTTGGATCAAGATACAATCATCACTTGAAAACACAAGTTTCTGGCTCTTAGAAAATAATACACCAAAGCTACAAGCTGCTCATTCATACCTAGAGGTTACAAGCTGAATATTAATAAAGAGGTGTCTGGAGCAAATACTGATCATGAACTTCTGCTTATGCTTAGAGTATTTGAGAACCTGAGATCAAAAAAGCAATGTAAATGAGAAGGGCTAACCTTTTCTAGAATATTAACTAATTCCAGTGTTTCCTATATACAACAAATCAGCAATCCTTCCAAAGAACTGTATCATCACACACTAAGGATCTTCAACTTGGGCTTTTCAGACCTTTCCCAGCAGAGTCTGAGGAGCCCTGAAGCTCTGAGTGAGCCAGAGGCATTGCGAACTAACTAACAGCAGTGACAAAGGATGGGATGGTTGGATGGCATCACGGATTCGATGGACATGAATTTGGCAACTCTGGGAGATGGTGAGGGACAGGAAGCCTGGCGTGTGGCAGTCCATGGGCTCATGAAGAGCTGGACGCGACTTAGCAACTGAACAGCAGCAGCGAAAACAGTGAACAATGTTGACTAACTTCATAATTATGAAAACCAGTAACCACGGTTTTTGGTAATGGACGAAGCTTAAAGAAAACGTACAGATTTAAAGGGATGGTCTGAGAATCTCATAGAAAAATGAAAGTGAACCCAGACATGAATGCCATCACACCAATATTTTAGAATTCGACGACACATTTTCCTAAAGAACTCAGAGGGTCACAGGTATGACGTCGGGAACTCCGGCACCACGGCGGGGAAGGGTCTCGGGAGGTCGTTTGGTCTGATTCTTCCCCGTGTGAAGCTAGGCTTCTGCCATCTACCTCGGGGAGGTCAGCTGCTAGAAAACCGCCAGCTTAGGGTGCTCGCTGAGTCCTTGGGCCAGTTCGTCTTCAGCCACTGTTGTGGTTGGGAAGTTCTTTCTAGTTCTCACCTGTGATCTGACCCCTTGTTCTCCCTATTGGCCTTAGTTCTGCTCCTAGAGTAAGTGATTCTTCCCTGCTCTTAACAACTCCCCAAGCCCTTGAAAATCACCCACATCCATCCCTGCCTCCCAGGTCCCAGGTCCAGCCTCATCGAGGCTTCAGTCCTGCCTCGTATGCATGACTGGGAGGCCCTATCTCAAGGTACTCGTCTCTTTCAAGGCTTGCTCCTGTGTAACAAGACACTCCTAGAGCACGGCTCCCAGGACCAAGCATAATATCGTCCAGGGGATGAGCTGTCCAGTATGTAGGAAAAGAGTACAACTGTCTCCCTATTCTGGAAATTATTCTTCCATTGGTATTAACCACAGACATGGCAGCTTTTCCCAAAGATATCACAATACTGAAATACTGCAAGTCTGAATATAACTCAGATTAAAGGATGAAGGAAATCTCTCTTAAGGAGAAGAGAGTAAAATGGGGAAAATAAACATACAAAACTCATAATTACAGTATACAACTAGCTGTTCAATATGGCAGCAACTAGCCATGTATAGCTAGTGAGCAATGGAAATATGACAAATGCAACTTGAGGTGTGCAAGGGTAGAATACACGCCGCGAAAAAACCTCTCACTAACAGCTTATTACATATGGAAATGACAGCATCTGGGACAGATTCAGTTACATAGAAAATGTCTGCAAAACAGAAGCAGAGACACAGACAGAGAGAACAAACGTACAGACAGAACAAACGTACAGACAGCAAGGGGGGAAGGGCGATGGGACCGACGGGGAGACGGGGGGAGGGGTTCCTGCTTTACACGAAAACGCACAAAAAGCCTCTTGATGAAAGTGAAAGAGGTGAGTGAAAAAACCGGCTTAAAGCTCAACATTCAGAAAACGAAGATCATGGCATCTGGTCCCAACACTTCATGGGAAATAGATGGGGAAACAGTGTCAGACTTTATTTTTGGAGGCTCCAAAATCACTGCAGATGGTGACTGCAGCCATGAAATTAAAAGATGCTTACTTCTTGGAAGAAAAGTAATGACCAACCTAGATAGTATTTTCAAAAGCAGAGACATTACTTTGCTGACTAAGGTCCGTCTAGTCAAGGCTATGGTTTTTCCTGTGGTCATGTATGGATGTGAGAGTTGGACTGTGAAGAAAGCTGAGTGCCGAAGAATGGATGCTTTTGAACTGTGGTGTTGGAGAAGACTCTTGAGAGTCCCTTGGACTGCAAGGAGATCAACCAGTCCATTCTAAAGGAGATCAGCCCTGGGATTTCTTTGGAGGGAATGATGCTAAAGCTGAAACTCCAGTACTTTGGCCACCTCGTGCGAAGAGCTGACTCATTGGAAAAGACTCTGATGCTGGGAGGGATTGGGGGCAGGAGGAGAAGGGGACGACAGAGGATGAGATGGCTGGATGGCATCACCGACTCGATGGACATGAGTCTGAGTGAACTCCGGGAGATGGTGATGGACAGGGAGGCCTGGTGTGCTGCGATTCATGGGGCCACAAAGAGTCGGACATGACTGAGCGACTGAACTGAACTGAACTGAAGGACACCAAGGGGGTAAGGGCAATGAGACAGACCAGGAGACAGGGGGTGGGATTTCTGCTTTATATGAAAATGTATTTGTACATGACCTACAACAGTAAGTATTATTTTTAAAGAAAAGTGGGGGGAAAAAATTGGAGAAAAGGGAAGGATTTGCTACTGTGTGTGCAGAGGAACAGTACTGTCTAGGGATGAGTAAGAAACGAGTCTTCTGACGAAACCCAGATGCAGCTGGTGGGAGAGAGAGGCTTCTGCTGTATGCGCCACCTTGTAAAGAGCTAATAGAACTATCAGAATCCCACGGGCTCCTCTGTCCATGGGATTCTCCGGGCAGGAATGCTGGAGTGGGTTGTCATGCCCTTCTCCAGGGGGTCTTCCCTATCTAGGGATCAGACTCGGGTCTCCCGTGCCTCACACGTTCCAGGCAGATTCTTTACCTCTGAACCTTCAGGGGGTTCCTCTTTGTTGTGTTTCCAGCATGTAAATCAATTCCAGGTACCTGGTATATACTCAATAACTATCAGATGATGGTTTTCCCCTGGGAACTTCTAGAACCAATATTCTGCACTTTTTCATCTTACTATATCACTGACATTGTTAATAATGGATTTATCAGAGGATGAGATGGTTGGATGGCATCACCAACTCAATGGACATGAGTTTGGGTAAACTCCAGGAGTTGATGATGGACAGGGAGGCCTGGTGTACTGCAGTCCGTGGGGCTACAAAGAGTTGGACATGACCGAGCGACTGAACTGAGCTGAATAGAACTATACATTTTCTCCCCTTTATCCACAATCCAAGAATTTTCCTCAAAAGGAACAAGAACGGTTCTGTTGTTAGCAGCGTCTCAAACTCTGCATGAGATAGTCTTCACCGCTGGCCACTGCTCCGTCACCTCTCCAAAGAATTTCCAGATTCCATCTGCTTGTGAGCAGGGGCTGTCTTTCATCGTGAATCCTGTGTACCTAGGATTGTGACCAGCAGTAGCAGAAGTGCAAATATCTGCTTGTTTAAAGAAGCAGTAACAGAGCTAAGCCGTTACATGCAGAAATGCCTGGATTTTCACCCCAGCACCGCCTCCCTTCTCTGCATTTTCAGCAGTCCTCTCCTTTCTTTTCAGCAGTCCTGGGCTTCCCTGATGCTCAGCTGGTAAAGAATCTGACTACAATGCAGGAGACCCCAGTTCGATTCCTGGGTCGGGAAGATCAGCTGGAGAAGGGATAGGCTATCCGCTCCAGTATTCTTGGTTTTCCCTCGTGGCTCAGCTGGTAAAGAATCCTCCTGCAGTGTAGGAAACCTGGGTTCAATCCCTGGGTTGGGAAGATCCCCTGGAGAAGGGAAAGGCTACCCTCTCCAGGATTCTGGCCTGGAGAATTCTGCTGACTGTATAGTCCATGGGGTTGCAGAGTCGGACACGACTGAGCAACTTTCACTTCAACTGTCATGAAAAGGGTTCCTTTCCAAATCCACCTGGTAACTTCAGTGTTTCTTCAAATACTTATTATGGTTAAATAAGTATTGGCCCCATAACTTTAAAGTTGCATATAATGTCAAAACCAAATAGTTAGATAATCTATTTTAAAACCAAGTTAGGAGCAAATTCTCAAATGTTATCTTGTATGTGTTCTGAGCAAGATAAATTCACACAAAAATCTTACTTGAAGCATTATAGGAATTTATATATAAGCTTAAATCTCCAAAATGAGTGGATGCAAATTTTAAAGTACCATTTATCCCAGATTTTTGATCCCTCAAATCGAAGCAGTAACCCTCCACCTAGGGTCCTGCTGTCTTCATGAATGAGCACTAGCTGGCTTCCACCAGATTCATCCCCTCTATTCAGTTTTTAAAGATTGATCTTCATTTGCCAAAACTACTTTCAAGTCTTCCCTGGTGGCTCAGACGGTAAAGCGTCTTGCTTATGATGTGGGAGACCTGGGTTTGATCCTGAGTCGGGAAGATCCTCTGGAGAAGGAAATGGCAACCCGCTCCAGTACCCTTGCCTGGAGAATCCTATGGACGGAGAAGCGTGGTGGGCTACAGTCCGTGGGGTCGCAGAGAGTCGGACACGGCTGAGCCACTTCACGTCACTTCACTTTCAAGTCACTTACACAAAACGGCTTTTCTTTTCATTTTTCCTGCTCAGTTTGAGATATCTGGCCACCTTCCTTCAAGTCTTTAGAAAATTACATGGTTTGGGGGAAAAAAACATACTTGCCCTTCTGGGAAGTAGTAAGACAAAGCATCCAATTCATATTAAACACCTTTCGTTTCCCTCTGGAATCCTAAAAGTGTCCAAGGCAACCTTAGCCAACCTTTCCAAACAAGTTGCTTGGTGTAGCTTTCTGTGCAAACAAATATTATGCAATCTTCTGAAATTATAAACCAAGGGCATATTTTCAAGTTCTCTCCCTACGAAAAGCCCAACCAAATTTTCTTTTTAAGCGAGTTCCTAAGCTCTGGATCCGTGGAACTGTGTCTCAGTTTGGCTGTGGGGAAATGAACCTGTGACAAGCACAGTGACCGCACCATCCGAAGACAGCCCGCCGAAGCGCCCGACACAGGGGCAGAGGCCAGTCTCACGCAGACACGTGCCCTCGCCTTCCCCGGGCGGAAGGATGAGTGTGAGACTGCCGCATATCATGTGCCCTGGACGCTCCGCGTTGTGAGTCAACGTCAAAAGCCCCATTGTGCCTTCTGAGGGGAGGCCACAGCTGTTGTAATCGACACGGTGACTGTGACACGGAGGAGAGCCGTCACTGACGCCAAAAGCACCCTCAGCGCTGGCTGCAGCCCCAGGCCAAGCAGGATTCCCTCCAGAGATCATCCGTCCTCGGCTTTCGTCTCTGG
>SJYH01007056.1:14818-26127 GCA_006408735.1 Sylvicapra grimmia
AGGTCATCCCGGAGGCTGAGCTGGGCTCCCGCGCTCCACGGAGGCTTCCCTCCAGCTGCGCGTTTCGCACGTGGTAAGTTTCAGTGTTACCCTCTCTACTCATACCGCCCTCTCCTTCCCCTACCGTGTCCACCGGCCCATTCTCCGTGCTTGCATCCCCACTCCTGCCCTGAAAAGAGACACATCTGCACCATTTTTCTAGATTCCATATATATGTGTTAATATACAATATTTGTCTTCCTCTCTCTAACCTACTTCATTCTGTATGATAGCCTCTAGGTTCTTCCACCTCAGTGCAACCGACTCATTCATTTTGGAGGCTTCTTGAGGGGTAAAACCTCAGGTCTCAGATTTGTGAGCGCCGAGGGTTGTCTCCCCTGTGTCTTGTGCTTTGGTCTGATGGAATCTCTGAGGAGGGCTTCATGGCAGATGTTCCTTAACAACCGCTTTAGTGATGGAAGCCAGGAAACACTCTGGACCGGAAGCAGCTGGGTTAATACAACAAGAGATACCTATGATAGTAGCTGATTGTAAGGACTGGGCTTACCCATAGCAACTGTGTGATTTCTTGCTTTGCTGCTCACACCTTTAAAAGGTACTGCTTAGAAAGCATTAAGTGCTAAAGACTTAATCACATAAAATTGAAAGGCTCTAGGTAAACATTGAGCTTACAAATAGAACATCTTAAGTAACTCTGGGAATGTACTCGGTAGTTTTAGCTGCTAATTGAAATTCTCAGATATTGGCCAGAAAATCATAGTGGATAAAGATCATTCAAGAACAATAATAGCAGAAACTCAAACTAAACTCTATGCTAATCAAAGAAATCCAAGAAGGATTTCTGTGGGAAAGAAGTCTTTCCGGGGGACTGGCGTAAGTCTCCTTATGTAGCTATTCTTATTTTTTAAATTTTTTGGCCATGCCACATGGCATGTGGGATCCTAGTTTCCCAACCAGGGATTGAGCCTGTAACCCCTGCATTGGAAGCATGGAGCCCTAACCACTGGACCACTGCTGAAATCTTATGAGTATTATATATTGAGTACTTACCCAGGTTCAAAAATGTGCTGAGTACTTTGCATGGTATATCTCACTGGATCTTCAGTGGAATTCTATGAAATAGTTAGCACTATTGATTTAAAAAGGAAACAGATTTAGAGAGCTTAAGTACGTTGTCCCAAACCACTTACTGAATATCTGACAGTACAAAGATGCAAACCCAGATTTGTCTTAGTTCAAAATTCATGCTCTTACTATGAAGTATCAATCTATTTATTAACAGAACAAATAACCACATTCTATTTATTATAAGAAATAGAGTCTGTCTGTCTTTTCACACAGACTTAGAAAACAGGCCTGCGGTTGCTGGGGGGAAGGGACAGACAGGAGTCTGGAACGGTCATGAACACATGGCTATGTTTAAAGTGGGGAACCAACAAGGTCCTACTGTACAGCGCAGGGACCTCTGCTCACTGTTGTCTGGCAGCCTGGATGGGAGCGGGGCTTTGGAGGAGAATGGATACATGTAAATGTATGGCTGAGTCCCTTTGCTGTTCACCGAAAACTATCACAGTGTTGTTAATCAGCTATACTCCAATACAAAATAAAAAGGTTTTTAAAATTTTTTAAATGAAGGAAGATTTTTATATACCAAAAAATTGAGTCAATGTGATATACCTCTTTTAAGGAAAAAGCAGATCATTATCTTGTATGGCAAAAGTCTTTTCCATGAGCAGTTAGCAATCTTTTTTTTTTTTCCAAAGGCTCTACTTGTGTTATGGAAACTTCTGGCAAAATGCACTTGGTCTCCCAAACACATAGATGAGTATCACAGTGTGCTTTACTGTTCTCATATTCAGACATTTGTCTTAGGGCTCCTCTATGCAGGCGGAGAGTCTTGAGAGTCCCTTGGACTGCAAGGAGATCAAACCAGTCAGTCCTAAAGAAAATCAACCTTGAATATTCATTGGAAGGACTGATGCTGAAGCTGAAGCTCCAATCCTTTGGCCACCTGATGAGACGAGCCAGCTCATAGGAAAAGACTCTGATGCTGGGAAAGATGGAAGGCGAAAGGTGTGGGGACAGCAGAGGATGAGATGGTTAGCTCACATCACTGACTCAGGGGACATGAGTTTGAGCAACTCTGGGAGACAAGGCAGTCCTGGCGTGCTGCAGTCCATGAAGCTGTGAAGAGTAGGACACGACTTAATGATTGAACAACAACAGCAAAGCGCTGGAGGACTCACTGAACCCTTGGACAATTTGTGATATTATGGCATGCCTGTAGGTGTCTAGAAGAGAAGAAAATGCAACTGATTTCATCTTATCCCCTAACTGGACCAACAAGTGATTAGAAGTTACATCCATATTCAAGAAATATAATTTGGAATTGAGATCTTACCTCTGGAAGTTGAAATAATGAAGCAAAATCAATGTTTAAGATATGATGTGTTTGTGAGCTGGAAGGCTTAGAAAGGAAACAGAGTTACAGAAAATGGGGAGGAGCCTTCACTTTATAGGATGCTATGGCACAGATAAATTATTCTGAAAACAGACAGAAAAGATTGACATTTTGAATTTCCCCAAGGAACTTCCTAGTGACAACAAGACATGTAAAATACAGTCAAAATGGTGTCAATGAATCACATTGTTGTCTCTCTCAGCCATTTCTAAGAAATCTAAGCTTTGTATATTGGATTCTAACACTTTTCATTCAAAAATAATAGTTTGAAACATTTTAGGGTTGATTGTTCAGAGAAATTGTAAATGGAATTAAGAGAATAGGCATGAAATTAATTGAATTAACCAAAGAAAAATCAAATGAAGTTAAAAATAAGTCATATCCAGTTATTGAAAATATTCCATTGGGAATTCCCTGGTGGTCCAGTGGTTAAAACTAGGTGCTTTCACTGCCAATAGCCTGGGTTCAATCCCTGGTAGGGGAACTAAGATTCTAAAAGCTGGGTGATGTGGAGATATATATATATATATATATATCTTATAACAATTGGTATATAAAGTTTTCAATATTTACCCATGACGCATTTATCTGAAGCATCATTTAATACTTGACAACTTCAGAACAACAACAAAAAGCTGGACATTCCACGATTACTGTAGTGCCTTGGGGCCTGCATTTGCTCTCTTCCGGCTCCTATTCTGGGGAAAATCTGTCATCCGGGTGTATTGAGATGAAGCAGTTTTTCCATCCTCTCCCACATTCTCTCCACCGAAGCTGACAATCACACTTCAGGGAATAGAAGCTCTTCTTCCAACATGGACGTGGTCTGTGGTGAGTTTTCAAATACCACAAAAACAAAAATCTCTGGGGAAAAACCACTAGAGACTTTCGAAATAAGGCACATTATTATTATCTTACTAGCTGATAACATATTTAGTCAGAATTCAACGTCATGTGTGTCCTGCTGAATGGGAACAGCAGAGATTATGTCAGCTAAGTAGATAAAGAAATGGATACTCAAAAGCCTGCTTTGTTTTGTTTTTTCCTACAGAATTTTCTGTGTTGAAATGAACTGAGCGCATCGTTGTGTGGCGTGGAGATGGAGCAGGCCGCTATGGTCCTTCCCCCGGGTCCCCTGCTCGTCTTCTGTCCGTGGAAAAACTTCAGCCAAAAAAGTAAGTTTAATCAGAGAAGTGAGAACACGCAGAAGCAAAGGAAAACAGTCAAAGGAGGCCAAGTAATGACAGTTCAGTCATTAAGGAAAGTCAGGGACCTCAGTGCCTCCTCCAGGGCTACAGATAATATTCTGAGCCACATCCTGTGAGCTGTCTTATAGATACTGGATCTCCCATCAGGTGGGAGAAGTTAGCTACCTGATGAGCAGATTGTAGCCATGACTTACACGGCCACAGTTCTGAGAACTGGCCGCAAGGAAATAGAGAACAATGGACCCTGGAACTGAAGATCAACTGAACCTGAAACAATCAAGATGGTGCTGGTCAGACACCGATGACCAGCTTCAGGATGATGCTCAGAGCTGACTGTGCTGTGTCTGCATGTAGCCTCTCCCTCGTCTATAAAGCTCCTGCCCCTGATTGTCAGTGAGGGGAGCTGCCTTTGGACAGATGTCCACCCTCCCCCTACCTGGTGCTGGCATCCAGAAGAAAGCCAACGTCCCTTTCCACCCACCTGGCTTCTTCATTGTATTTGGAGCAGTGAGCCGCCGCATCCCACTTTCAGTTACAGGGTGAGAAAGAAAAATCTGCTTAGTTAATAAGAATCTTTCCTGTATGATAAAGGCATTGCTTTACAGATGAAAGACCTTGTTTGTTTAAAAATGGAAAACAAACTGTCTTTTAAACATTTGCCTACATTCATTGAAAGGACTGATGCTGAGGCTGAAACTCCAATACTTTGGCCACATGATGTGAAGAACTGACTCATTGGAAAAGACCCTGATGCTGGGAAAGATTGAAGGTGGGAGGAGAAGGGGACGACAGAGGATGAGATGGTTGGATGGCATCACCGACTCAAGGGACATGGGTTTGAGTAAACTCCGGGAGTTTGCTCATGGACAGGGAGGCCTGGCGCTCCATGGGGTCGCAAAGAGTCGGGCATGACTGAGCAACTGAACTGAACTACACTGAGTCATAATTTCTCTAGCAACTGTATCTAATAATTGAATGATGTCCACCAACTTCAACTGTTTAGAAATCTGGAATAATAGTGCCCCTGCTTTTGAAATATTGTTTAGGATTTTTATTTCACCCAGCACGATATTTAGTATTCAGTTTTGGAATATGATCTAGGAAAAGTAGAGGAGTATAGAGGCTTTACAATGTTGTTAGTTTCTGCTGTACAGCAACGTGAATCCGCTGCATGCATACATATGTCGTCTCCCTCGCGGATGTTCCTCCCAGCTGTACCCCCGCCCCCAGAGGGGGGCTGGTCCTCACAGAGCCCTGAGTCAGCTCCCTGTGCTATACAGCACCTTCCCGTTAGCTGTCTACTTTACACCAGTGCTGCGCTTGCTTAGTCACTCAATCACGTCCGACTCTCTGTGACCCCATGGACTGTAGCCCGCCAGGCTCCTCCGTCCATGGGATTCTCCAGGCAAGAATACTGGAGTGGGTTGCCATGCCCTCCTCCAGGGGATCTTCCTGACCTAGGGATCAAACCCAGGTCTCCCACATTGCAGGCGGATTCTTTACAGTCTGAGCTACCAGGGAAGCCCAAGAATACTGGAATGGGTAGCCTATCCCTTCTCTATGGGGTCTTCCCAACCCAGAATCGAACAGAGTTTTTCAGGGGGATCTTAACCAGCTGAGCTACACGTGGTAGTGTGTGTGTGTGAGTCCCAGTCTCCCAACCCCTCCCGCCCTCTCCTCTTCCCCCAGCCCATGTCCATACATCTGTCTCTAAAGAATACAGCCCATCCTGGAACTTTTACTTTCCTGGAGAAGGCTCACGAGACATGCACATATATGCATCAAAATACAGAAGTAAATAAAAACAAAACCCCCATTTTTATTATTCATCTTAAAAAGTGTATGCTGCTGCTGCTATCTTAATGCAACGATCATTCTAAGAATTATTTACAATTTTTCCTTTCTCAAATTACAATGCTATTATCATTTTTGGGGTACAAAATTAACCTAGCCATGGGATTGATTCAGTTATATTTATGATTATGAATGTCAAGAGTGGATTCAAGTTGCAAAGGAGTGGGTTTGGACCAAGCATCAGCCCTGGTGGCCAGCCACACGGACCTAGGACCCTGGTCAGTCCCCTGAGCGGAGCAGCATCTGTGCCTGGGCCAGCAGAGTTGAGAGGATGCTGAGGACATGGCCGGTAGGTGGGCCCCAAATTCAGAGGTGCCACCTGAGTACCCATCAGAGTAGGGGCCCGTGCAAGCAGTTCAACCACCCGAGCAAATAGCCAGGAAACTGTTGACTCAGCCGAGACGGGGGAGTCAGTTGTGTGGTCAGCAGAGTGAAAAGAGCATGGTAGACGTTCATGTTTCCCAGCATGTGGTAGACGCCAGGGGCATTTGAACTGCCGCATCCTCATCGGAAAAGGCAGTGGAGAGGAGCAGCAGAGGAACCATGAGGAGGGGAAATGACTTCCGCGGGATGAGGAAAGGCTTGATAAAGGCTGCTGGATGACGGGATGAGGAAAGGCTTGATGAAGGCTGCTGGATGACGGGATGAGGAAAGGCTTGATGAAGGCTGCTGGATGACACTGGCTTTGTTCTCTGGAAATTGGCATTCTGACTCCACCTTGGAGTTTTAGAATGTTCTGGTTATGCGTCACGCTTGCAGTTGATCATCTTTCTTTGTCCACATAGCTTGCATAATTGCCATGGCGATTATTTAACTTTTGTTCTGCTATTTAGTTTTCATCATTGGTGCTGCTTTGCCTATTTGATTGGCTTCTTAATGCCAAGGGATTAAGGCAGATTCAGAAGCATTTCACACATTTATTAAAAGCCATTACAAAGTGACTCTGCAAATTTAAAAACTGCTCACGTGTAGTAGGCGCTCTATGAACACCTCAAAAAAAAGGACTGGATGAATAGATTAGTTTCAAAAATCCTAAATAAATGATCCTCAAATATTCAGCTTTGGCTTATGAGTGAAAAGTGACTCATTTTAAAATGTTTGTGTCAGTAGACATAGGATAGAATCTTTTTTACAGTGATTATTTTTACTAAGTACTTGATAAAATAGGATATGGCAGTCTTCCTGGTGGCTCAGATGATAAAGAATCCACCTGCAATGTGAGAGACCTGGGTTCGATCCCTAGATTGGGAAGGTCCCCTGGGAGAGGGCATGGCAAAGCACTCCAGTACTCTTGCCTGGAGAATCCCATGGACAGAGGAGTGTGGTGGGCTACAGTCCATGGGGTCACAAGGAGTTGGACATGACTGAGTGACTAAGCAAGCACAATTATATACAGCTAAAATGGGGAATAATACATAGGCAGTCATCAAAATAATACCATAAAACAATATTTATTAGTATTAGTGAGTTTAGGAAGTATCACTAAGGGGAAATGATTATAAGATATTAATTAATAATGTGAAATGTGGACATTATACTCCCATTCATAACATGCCTCCACCTATCAAGAATAATATTAAAAAAAGGAACAATTTATTATACACTAAAATGCAGCAATTCATCCTGGATGGTGCTTTCCAAATTTTGCAAAGTTTCTACAATGAACATTTGTCTGTTTGTTAATAGAAAGATTTTACAGAACTAAAAATAAAATTTCCTAAGCTGGGAGTCCCCTAGGGTCCAGTGGTTAGGACTTGGTGTTTTCACCACTGGGTGCCCACGCCAGTCCCTGGTCGGGGAACTAAGATCCTGCAAGCTGCATGATGCAGCCAAAATTTTTTTTTCCCTAGGTTAGTAATAAGATGAGATAGTGGAGAGAGAATCCATCTTTGCTTGGAAGAAACAAGGATTCTGTGAGATCAGACTGGGACTAAGCAGGTGGCTTGGTTTGGCTAGGAAATCGGTTTTCCACAAAGGGGTTGAGCAAATAGGTAAATATATTGGGTCTTTTTAGTAATTATATTCAATTACGCGTCTTTGGCAGAAATGGAACAGCAATGATGTCGAGTTCTCATTGCATTCCATCTGGGGACTCACAGCTTTAGTTCCTTTCATTAATGGTGATGTTAACTTTGATCACTTGATTAAAGTGAGTCTTTCAGGCTTCTTCACAGTAAGCTTAATCTCCTCTTTGTAACTGACAAGGCATTCATGGGGCAATACTTTCAGTACAGTTCAGTCACTCAGTCGCGTCCGACTCTTTGCAACCCCGTGAATCGCAGCACGCCAGTCCTCCCTGTCCATCACCAACTCCCAGAGTTTACTCAAACTTACGTCCATTGAGTCAGTGATGCCATCCAACCATCTCATACTCTGTCATCCCCTTCTCTTCCTGCCTTCAATCTTTCCCAGCCTCAGGGTCTTTTCTAATGAATCAGTTCTTTGTATCAGATGGTCAAAGGATTCGAGTTTCAGCTTCAGCATCAGTCCTTCCGGTGAATATTCAGGATTGATTTCCTTTAGGATGGACTGGTTGTATCTCCTTGCAGTTCAAGGGACTCTCAAGAGTCTTCTCCAACACCACAGTTCAAAAGCATCAGTTCTTTGGAGCTCAGCTTTCTTTATAGTCCAACTCTCACATCCATATATGACTACTGGAAAGACCATAGCTTTGACTTTGAAACTCTGTAAATATCTTTTTCTTTATCAATCAATCTTTTCCTTATCAATCTTCCAATATTGATATGAATTAATCAACTCAATATTGATATTAATTAATCAGTGTGAGTTCATGAATTCCTATTTTGTGCAATGGGTTGAATTATCTATTACCATCATGTTCTTCAATAACCTCAGATATGTAGATGACACCATCATCATGGCAAAAAGTGAAGAGGAACTGAAGAGCCTCTTGATGAAAGTGAAAGAGGAGAGTGAAAAAGCTGGCTTGAAACTCAACACTCAAAAAACTAAGACCATGGCATCCATTTCCATCACTTCATGGTAAATAGATGGGGAAACAATGGAAACAGTGAGAGACTTTATTCTCTTGGGTTCCAAAATCACTGCAGATGGTGACTGCAGCCATGAAATTAAAAGACACTTGCTCCCTGAAAGAAAAGCTATGACCAACCTAGACAGCATATTAAAAAGCAGAGACATTATTTTGCCAACAAAAGTCCATCTAGTCAAAGCTATGGTTCTTCCAGTAGTCACGTATGGATGTGAGAGTTGGCCCATAGAGAAAGCTGAGCGCTGAAGAACTGATGCTTTTGAACTGTGGTGTTGGTGAAGACTCTTGAGAGTCCCTTGGACTGCAAGGAGATCCAACCAGTCAATCCTAAAGGAAATCAATCCAGAATATNTGATGCTTTTGAACTGTGGTGTTGGTGAAGACTCTTGAGAGTCCCTTGGACTGCAAGGAGATCCAACCAGTCAATCCTAAAGGAAATCAATCCAGAATATTCATTGGAAAGACTGATGTTGAAGCTGAAACTGCAATCCTTTGGCCACCTGACGCAAAGATCTGACTCATTTGAAAAGACCCTTATGTTGGGAAAGATTGAAGGCAGGAGGAAAAGGGGATGACAGAGGATGAGATGGGTTGGAGGCCTTGCTGACTCAATGGACATGAGTTTGGGTAAGCTCTGGGGGTTGGTGATGGACAGGGAAGCCTGGTGTGCTGCAGTCCATGCGGTCACAAAGAGTTGGACACAACTGAGCGACTAAACTGAAATAATCATGTCCTTATGATCAGATTGTCTCTGATTTTTTTCCCAGTGAGATTCTCTTGAAGTGGATCCCTGTGTTCTTAGCGCATCATCTCCATCATTCTTTGCGTACTTGCTTACTTTCTGGCCAAACCAGAGGTTCATCCTCATCTGTGACTTTCTTGCCCCAACCCTGGGATAAGCCATTCCTGTGGAGCGTCTGGGAGGAGTGTGGCATCTCAAAACCAAGATCTGGTGTCAGCCGTGCTCGTTGCTGTAGGGACACCGCTGCTTCCACTGTTATCTGGGTAGACACAGCCAGTGGATATATCTGTGTAGGTATATATACAGACATTTATACATCCTCATGTGTTTATATCTGTACAAATGTTTCTATCTAGCTACATATCCCAAAAACCCACGAGTTCACACCCGTATTTCCAGTTTCAATTCAACACCGCGTTGTGTCTTCCTTTATTTTCCTTTCCCCGATTTCTAACTCCCCCAACATCATCCCCTTTGCCCTTAGTACTTTTAGCCATCTAAGCAAGTTCTTTTATGTAACCAGTCTCCTGTTGACAGCCGTCAGCCGGGCATGGACACCCTCCTCCTTAGTTTGGATCTGGAACACACAGAGATTTATCAGATATATGACTTGCAAATACTTCCCCCAATTTTGTAGGTTGCCTTTTCATTTTGTTGATGGCTTCCATATAAATGTATTCTGTGAATTCATATTCAAATCAACATTCTTTAAACTGTAAGCTATGATGTGAAATTAGTGAGTCTCAGAATTTAATAAATGAATGAGAATTACATAGGAAATGACAGAGGAGTGATTGCACAAAGGAAGCATATATATCATTTTGTGTAATTTCTGCTTCAGTTAAATGAATGTGTGAGCCTGTGTGAGAGAACGGATCACTATACAAAATGTTTTGTACTATCGCTCATGGTCAAAATAATTCAAAGCCACTGATTGAAAATATGATCAAATGTTTCTATTAGACCACCTTAGATGAAACTTCCCAGAATATAAGCAGATGAATAACTATCACGCAGGTAGACAAATCTCACATCACAAATGTACCAAGAGCTACAAGCAAAGGTCGTTGAACTTGTTCCTCGGGGTTAATGAACTTGTACTGAGCATTGCATATTAGGTATCACTGGAAATAAATGCCCTTTTCCTCAACTGCTGACTCAGGCACATGTCACATTTCTGCCCCCGGATTGGCGCGCTTGTGGTGTTTCTCATTGCCAATGCAAGCTGTGGAGTGAGCAAAAAGAATCTAAAGCAAACCAATTGTTTTCTGCAATAATAAAACTGCCTCTAGGTGGACAGTCCCGATTCAGTTGTCCCTCGTGAGGAACAAGGGTGCAGAACAGAGCTCAGAAGACCTGGGTTTGGTGCGGCTTCTGCAGGCCCACCAGGCTGAGCATCTCCCAGAGGCCATTGACCTGGACCTGGACCGTGAGGTACAGAGAATACATCTAGCAAGACAGGCTTGAGGCTCCTGTCTTCTGTCGGGCTTGCAAGGGTCCTGAGGCTTCACTTTCTTGCCTGGGAGTGGAGTGGGCATCCTGCTCACAGTGGCTATTCTTAGTAATGGGCCATGCCAGCTTCGGAAGAAGAAGGAATCCCTCTGGTTACCTGCTCAATTCTATTTGCCCTCTAGCTCCCTAAAGGCGCCCTCTTTGTGTGTGTAGTAAGGACTTAGGGTAGTATCCTTGGTTGTCCATGTTCTATGAAGATTTTGAAGAACGTAAACACCTCCTGTGAATTCCACTGGTGTGCTGTGAACCACCCCGCCAAGGCACACAGGAGGACCACGGTTCACATCTGTGAGCAACACGACCTGTCTCTAGTTCTCGCCTGTGTCCACTGATCGTGGATGGACAATGGCTCTTTTCCATCAGTTATTTAATCACTACTTTACTATGCCTCGCGGATACAGTACATAGCCTCACAATGTGTAGGTATTTTCTTTCAAAAATTAAGTAGAGTTGACTTACATACGTATGTATTTTTGAAGCCAGAGTCCAGGTCCATTTTCTTCCCTTCGTTTTCTCCCT
>SJYH01007056.1:27733-37984 GCA_006408735.1 Sylvicapra grimmia
TTTTTTTTTTTAAATTCCTTTTAAAGGGTAGGTAGAGGGAGAGAATGTTACCATGCTTACAAATAGCTTTTGAAAAGATAAGGCATTTGTTTTATTCAAAATGACAGTGTGTGTCATTTTGATTTAAAAATTTTTCTTTTTAGAGTAGTTCTGTATTTACAGAAAAATTGCAAAAATAGTACAGAGAGTTCTTACACATCCCACACCCCACAGCTCTTATTGTGTGCTGTGCTTAGTCGCTCAGCCGTGTCCAACTCTTTGCGGCTCCACGCACTGTAGCCCACCAGGCCCCTTTGTCCCTGGGATTCTCCAGGCAAGAATACTGGAGTGGGTGGCCATGCCCTCCTCCAGGGGAGCTTCCCAACCCAGGGATCGAACCCAGGTCTCCTGCATTGCAGGCGGATTCTTTACTGACTGAGCCACGTCCTGTTAGTCACATCACGTAATAGTGGGATGCATTGATCACAGTCAGTGAGCCGTGCTGCCCTGTTCAGGGAGGCCCACACTCGCTTTGCATTTCCTTGGCTTTACCCTCCCGTCCTTTCTGCGCTCCAGCACCCCACCTAGGGTGGCATGTCGCTCTTAGCCGCCGTGTCTCCTGAGGGTCCTCTTGGCTGGGACGGTGTCCTTGTTTCTGAGGACCATGACAATTTTGAGGCATCCTGGTTGGTCGGACCTTTTGTATGATGCTCTTCACTTGGGATTTGTCTGATAGCACGATGAGAACAGAGCTCCGGGTTCTGAGGAGGAAGGCCCAAGCGATAAAATGGCATCCGCGTGGCTTAGACTGCTGGCCTGGGCCGCCTGCCCGGGGTGCGTCTGCTGGCTTCTCTGCAGTGAAGTTCCCTTCTTCCCTGGTTTCTGCAATGTGCTGCTGGAAGGGGACTTGCTCAGGCCTCAGTGTGAGGTGGGCAGTTCAGCTCTGCCTCCTGAAGGTGGGGAGTTACTGCCTAAACCACTTGGACAGAAGATCTGTCTAACCTCCCCCACCTCTCTATGTATTCAATTGTTTATTCATATGCATGAGGACACATGGATATTTATCGTATGCTTGGGGCATCACAGATTTTTTAGTTTGTGTGAATTCATCTGGTTTAATTCGAGCCCCATCTTACCAGCTCAACTCCTGCGATGCCGTCCCACAAAACTGTAGTCACAGGGACCCCTGTGGGNATGTATTCAATTGTTTATTCATATGCATGAGGACACATGGATATTTATCGTATGCTTGGGGCATCACAGATTTTTTAGTTTGTGTGAATTCATCTGGTTTAATTCGAGCCCCATCTTACCAGCTCAACTCCTGCGATGCCGTCCCACAAAACTGTAGTCACAGGGACCCCTGTGGGTCCTCACACCTCTCTTCCCCTCACACACCTGCTTCCTCACCCGAAGGTCCTTGTCCACATGTCATAGCGGAATGCAGGTCAGCCTTTTCAAAAGTAATTTTGTTTATGCAGTATTTATTATTTGTTTGGCTGCACCAGATCTTAGTTGTAGCAAGCTGGATCTTTAGCTGTAGCATGCAGACCCTTAATTGTGGCATGTGAGATTTAGTTCCCTAACCAGGATTCGAACCCTGGGCCCCCTGCCGTGGGAGCACAGAGTCTTAGCCACTGGACCACCAGGGAAGCCCCCCTCAGCTCAGGTATTAAGATTGCCTGGACACAGAGTTGCTCTCTGCTTCCTTGGAAGTTTTTGTGTCTACACTGGTGTTTCTCATGTCATCCGATATCTGTTTGCCTGTTAATCTCCCTGGTGAGGTTTCGAGGCCACTGTGACACCAGCCGTTTCTTTCTCTCTTCTCCACCTGGGGCACCCGGTTCCTCCCTGGCAGAGAGGAGGTTCTTAACCACACAGCTGAAAGACTAGGCCCGGGACGGGCTTCCGCGGTGGCTCCGCGGTAAAGAATCCGCCAGCCAACGCAGGAGACACAGGAGAAGCGGGTTTGATCCCTGGGATGGGAAGATGCCCTGGAGAAGGAAAAGGCTACTCGCTCCAGTATTCTGGCCTGAGAAGTCCCGTGGACAGAGGAGCCCGGCGGGCTGCAGCCCCCGGGGTCGCACGGACAGGACTGGGCGAGCACGCCGCCGAGGAAGGCCCCTCGGCGAGCTGCCGGGGATCCCGGAAGCATCCCGGAGTCCTTTCTGGAGGAAAGGGCGCCACAGACCTGCGGCTCTTGGTATGCATCCGGAGTCGTTCTCCCTGCTTGAGAAGGCAGCGGCAGCCCACTCCAGGACTCTTGCCGGAGAATCCCCTGGGCAGTCCGTGGGGTTGCAGGGAGTCGGACACGACTGAGCGACTTCTTTCCCTTTTCACTTTCCTGCACTGGAGAAGGCAATGGCACCGCACTCCAGTGTTCTTGCCTGGAGAATCCCAGGGACGGGGCAGCCTGGTGGGCGCCGTCTTTGGGGTCGCACAGGGTCGGCCACGACTGAAGCGGCTCAGCAGCCGCAGCGCCGTTTCGCCCTGGTGGTCTCGGTCGCGGCACGCGGTCATCTGCGGTGCTCAGGCGCGGCCTGGAGGGCTGCTCGGAGCGGGGCCCGGTTCCGCCACGGCGCGGCCCTGGGCTCCGCGAGGGTGCCCGCCGCCGGCCCGCGTCCCCTCCGTCTCATCCGCGGGGCCTGAGCTCCAGCCGAGCCACCGCGCAGACCCGGACGCCCACCTACAGCCGCGCCGTCTCCACGCACGCGAGCTGGCTCCAGTGTCTGGACTCTCCAGCAGTCGAGAAAATATTGAAGTCAGTCCGAAAGCAGTCGGGTTAGCCAAAAAAAGCGCGTCTGACCACCNCCGCCGCCGGCCCGCGTCCCCTCCGTCTCATCCGCGGGGCCTGAGCTCCAGCCGAGCCACCGCGCAGACCCGGACGCCCACCTACAGCCGCGCCGTCTCCACGCACGCGAGCTGGCTCGAGTGTCTGGACTCTCCAGCAGTCGAGAAAATACTGAAGTCAGTCCGAAAGCAGTCGGGTTAGCCAAAAAAAGCGCGTCCGACCGCCCCCCCACCCCCGACTAGACTGTGGATTTGACTGGTCTGTGTCTATAAAAAAAACAGTCACATTTTCCTTGCCAAAAGAGGATGCTTTTTTCCCCACTGAAACTTAATGAAATAACTGTTACATCATATAAATTCATTTCCTCAAGAATATGTGTCAGACTACAAATCAACGAAGGAAAATTCTCATCTTTTTTTCTCTTTGAAATTAAGAGGGAGTTTGGTTCCAAGTTAAGTGAGTTCGTAGCGCCATCTAGTGCTTCAAAACGGAATGTCGGCACAGCGGCGGAGAAATTTTAAATCTGGTCTTTTCCTTGGCTGTAGACACATCCTCAAACCCGCTTGCCTGATTCAGACTAGCGTTCTCCGGTTTTAGGATAATTATTCACAACTGACTGGGGATTGACATTTTATCACAGTTTCTAGTGAGTAATCAGTGATTAAGGTTCACTTGAAAAGAATCTCCCATAAATAACCAAACACAACCAGTGATCCAAAATCACTGCAGATGGTGACTGCAGCCATGAAATTAAAGACGGTTGCTCCTTGGAAGGAAAGCTATTACCAACCTAGACAGCATATTAAAAAGCAGAGACATTACTTTGCCAACAAAGGTCTGTCTAGTCAAAGCTATGGTTTTTCCTGTAGCCATGTATGGATGTGAGAATTGGACTATAAAGAAAGCTGAGTACCAAAGAATTGATGCTTTTGAACTGTGGTGTTGAAGAAGACTCTTGAGAGTCCCTTGGACTGCAAGGAGAGCCAACCAGTCCATCCTAAAGGACATCAGTCCCGAGTGTTCACTGGAAGGACTGATGTTGAAGTTGAAACTCCAATCCTTTGGCCACCTGATGCAAAGAACTGACTCACTGGAAAAGACCCTGATGCTGGGAGGGACTGGGGGCAGGAGGAGAAGGGGACGACAGAGGATGAGATGGTTGGATGGCATCACCAACTCGATGGGCATGAATTTGAGCAAGGTCCAGGAGTTGGTGATGGACTAGGAAGCCTGGAATGCTGCAGTCCATGGGGCCTTGAGGAGCTGGACATGACTGAGGGGCTGGACTGGACTGAACTGATTCATAACCAGAGACCCAGGCCCCTTTTCTTTCCTGAGTATTAGGGCACGAGGTGGGCTTCCCGGTGGCTCAGGTGGTAAAGAATTCACCTGCCATGCAGGAGACCTGGATTCGATCCCTGGGGTGGGAAAATTCTCACTGGAGAAGGGTATGGCAACCCACTCCAGTATTCTTGCCTGGAGAATCCCATTGACAGAGGAGCCTGGTGGGCTACAGTCCATGGGGTCACAAAGAATCAGCTATGACTGAGTGACTAAGACACAGACACACACATACACGCATAAGCATGAGATGAACCCACAAGTCAAAACCCGCAGTAACGCAGCAGACACATGATGAGAACCGCAACCTTAAATTAAGTCTCCTCCCTTGCCCCCAACAGAGTGAATTAAAATAGACGGATGTGGGGACAGGTGTTGTTTTATTCCATACACTTCTGACACTATATATTCTCTGAAAGGAAGATATTCACTTCACTGGAGAGGAGAAGCAAATTACTTTTCTCAGCTTCGAGGAACCCGGTAAACCTCTACTCAGCAAATGATTTCTGCCTGCGCTCCCTTCCCTTCCTACAAAAACCGTGTGAGTTTTGAAGATACTTTGAATTTGGAATCATTTCTGATCCAGGCACAAACATGACCTATTTGCACATATTATTTCTTGCTTTTCTGCACGTGATGGTTCTAGAGGCACCTGGGCGTGTTATTCCCTGCTGAGCAGCCCTGTGTTGCATGACCCGCGGGGCTGGCGAGCGAAGCCCGGCTCCCCACGCCTGCGGCTGCATGCGCCTTAGTCTCCTTTGCTCACTGGGGTTTGAAATGGGATGAAACTAAGCAGAGGAAGGAAGAATCAAGGGCGCCGGACAGGGAGCGCGGCTGTCATTTAGTCGCTAAGTCACGTCTGACTCTGCGACCCCACACGATGTACCCTGCCAGGCTCTTCTGCCCATGGAATTCCCAGGCAAGAACACTCGGATGGGTTACCATTTCCTTTTCCAGGGAGACTGCAGGCAAGAGACGCAGGCTGGGCAAGGTCATGCAGTACTGTATACAAAGCTTTGTAACCCATAAGTTACACTTTTTTTCTTCTTCTGTAGTTCAGGGGAAAAGAGTATTTAATAGCTTTTTCAAATAACTGTGGCTATTCTTCTTTGATGCGGTACCCAAACCCAACAGATAGTCCTTTCTTAAAGGTTTGTTGCAATGTGGGATTTGAAAATACATCAGGGAACTTTTCGTATAAGGTTACATTAAAATTATTGTATGCATTTTTGTTTATTAATTTTTATGAGAGTCCAGCTGCCTTACAATGTTGTGTTAGCTCCTCCTGTACAGCAAAATGAACCAGCTATATGCAGACCCACATCCCCTCATTTCTGGATTCCTCCCCACAGGTGACCACATAGCACTGAGTGGAGTTCCCTGAGCCACACAGTGGGGGGCTTCCTTCCTAGCTCAGCGGGCAGAGTCTGCCTGCAATGCAGGAGACCCAGGTTCGATTCCTGGATTGGGAAGATCCCCTGGAGAAGGAAATGGAAGCCTACTCCAGTATTCTTGACTGGAGAGTTCCATGGACAGAGAAGCCTGGCGGGCTATAGTCTATAGGGTTGCAAGAGTCGGACACAAGTGAGTGGCTAAGCACAACAACTATATCTATATGTATATATATTGTATATATATACACATATCAGTCCAAATCTCCCAATTTAATCAAGCTGTACCTTTTAAAGAATGGGAAAATAATTATAAATATTGTAAGCACTTCCCACTGTGATGACATATTCCCACGTAGAAGTTTAGTTCATGACCCAACACTTAATGGAAACTGCTGATGTAAAGAATGGATGAAAATTCGCTCAGGAGTTCGCTCAGCACAGTGGCTGCCATTCTGTCCATGCCAGCTGCTTACACGCCACCACCGTGTTTCTTTGTGTGTTTTTTTTTTTTTGCTTGTTCGTATCCATTCTGATTCATTTTGGATCATTCACTTTGGAGTGTTAGTATTGCTAGAGTGGCAAGGTTGTCTTTTGCAAATAATTTGCAGTTAAAAACGCTTAAAACTGTTAGTTTTTAAAAACGTGATGATAAAGCTTTGTTTTCAGTCGTGCTTCGTGGACCTACCGTCTGTCATACAGCGTGAAGTACCTCAGAAGGAGAAAAACACATGTCGTCTATTAACGCATCTATGTGGAATGCGGAGGAACGGTAAGGGTGAGCCCTGGTTTGCAGGGCAGGAATGGAGACANCAAACTCCCCATCTAGGAGAAAACCCAGGCCACCTGCAGGACTGTCCCTGTGGACGGAGGAGAGGCTTCCGTACTGAAATATTGATGACTTCGGCGCCCGCTTTACCGGCGCATCCCCGCTCACTGTGAGGACTCGCCCTGCCCCCGGGCTGGAAGCGGCAGGAAGCAGGCTGACAGCTGGCCCGCCCGGCTAGCCGCGTCAGTGCTCCTCGCCCTCGGCAAAGAACGGCGCCAGGGAGCAAGGAAACATATTGCTGCAAAGCGGTGAAATGCACCCAGTGTGCCAGTCTGCACACTTCTCTGCAGTCCAGGGAGCTGTGGGCAAGACTGCCAGCTCTGTCCGCCTCCCTGGCTTTGCAGGAAAGTGTCGGGTTCCAGGCCATTCTCTCGAGGAGGCTGGGGGGTGGTCCTGTAGGCATTTGGAGGAAGACTGGGGAAAGAAGGATTTTTTTGTTTTACCTTTTTTTTTTTTTTCTTAAAAAAATAACCAACAACAAATCAACAATTGGTTTATCCCACACACAATGGACGCCAAGGAAAAAGGCTTTGGGAATAGGCTCTGAAAGGAGCTGGCAGCTAGGCGGGAATGACAGTCACTGGGACCGAGACGAGGGCACGCTTGTGGGGCTGGGTGGACTGTTGTCCTCCCGGAAAACCATCCTTTGCGCTGTTGTGTTTGGTGGCACAAACAGATTCCATTTCCTTGTCCACCCGGCCCTCCTGCCCGGAGTGTGGCCTTGGCCATGACCTTGACCTTGGCCATGGTGCAAACTCACCGTCACCAGCCCGGGCCACAGTGCCTCGGCTGTACCGGCAGAAAAAGTGAGTCGATTCTGAGTAGTTCCAGCCACACAAAAAAATTAGGCAGAACTTGCGATTCAGAAAGAATGAACACAAGAATAATTTCTGTGTGCCTCTTGTGGGGAAAAAAGCTGAGTCATTTTAAGTTGTATTTTCCTGCTTTCCTAAAATATCAGCCTTCCGCCTTGTCTCAGCTTTTACCGGTGCTTTACTAAAGACCGGCACGGGCACTGAACACTTAAAAAAAAATTAATTAAATTCAATTAATTTTAAATTTTTAAATTAATTTAATTCAGTTACTTTTTTAAATTGGAGTATAGTTACTGGAGTATAGATGTTTGGATGGCATCACTGTCTCAATGGACATGAGTTTGAGCAAGCTCCCGGAGTCGGTGATGGACAGGGAAGCCTGGCGTGCTGCAGTCCATGGGGTCACAAAGAGTCAGACACGACTGAGCGACTAAACTGAGATGAACTGATAGCTGCTTCACACTGTTGTGTCAGTTTCTGCAGTACGGCAAAGTGAATCGATCAAATATATATGTGTGTGTGTATATATATATATATATATACCCTCTTTTTTGGATTTCCTTCCCATTTAGGTCACCACAGAACCAACCGGAGTTCCCTGTGGCACTGAACATTATAAACTGGATTATATTTTTGTCCTTCTGGCCTCTGTGGGTAAATTCTGGAAATGCTTCTTCTTATCAGCTAGAGGAGAGCACAGATCCCATGCAATGGCTACTGAATAGTTCTTTGTTGAATGAGTGAATTTACAAAATACCCCAGCGATATCATGAAGAGACTTCCTGAAATTAAATGAAGGTGAAGACAGTGAAGGATTATGTTATATACTGATCAAATATATTTTTGAAGAATCAGAGTACACATAGGTAAATGCATGATTTGTGGAAGTATTGACATGAATTCCCAACAGAGTTTTACTTCCAGTTAGGGTATCTCTTCTTCCTTAATTATATTTTAGTTTTTCTGTAAACCATCCAAAATGGTCAACTCTCTATGCTTTAATAATAGTTTTTTATTGTTTCCCTTCTATAGAATGAAAATCTATTTCTAAAATAGATGAAATAATTTTTTCAAAATTATTATTGAAAATTAGCATTCATTCTGACCTAACTATATTCAAGAAAATTTTGTGTGAGCTTGTGTTGCTTATATATAAATGGTTGTGTATTGATTAAATGGCAAATTCAAGTAAATTAATACAACCTGCTTTAATTATAGCTGCTGTAGGTATAAGAATTGTTGAATGATATAAAACAGGAAATTGTGTTTTACCCCTTCCGTAACCTCCCTCCTTCCTTTATAATTTCTCTCTCTCTCTAGTTTTGTACTAAGAGATTTATGGGGAAAGCATTAACCCAGAAGTTGTTCTTTTCCTATTAAAATTCGTGGCTGTATATAAAATCCTGTTTAAATAGTAGAATGTGAGAAAATAATTCTAAATGTCTGTTTGCAAGACTTGGCTATATTTTCAGGTTCTCGCAAATGCACAGATCTGTGCAGTAGTGCCTAGAAAAGCAAAAATGAAAAGCTCAAGTTATGAAAATGCCACAGTTGAAGAGAACTGCTAATTGCTGACTGTGAGGCTGACAGAGTTTTGTAATGGACGCATCTAAGCAGAGAAGGCAGCGTCCCACTGAGATGAAACAAGTTGTTTAGCACAAAACACGGAAGAACAGAACGCATGTGTCATTGGCTCTCTCACACACACACACACACACACAGAGGTGACAGAAAGAGGAAGTGGGCAGGAAGACCAAAACATTTTGCTTAAATACATCTGGCTAAGAAGTGCTTCACTTCGTCGAGGAAGGGTTGGGGTGTCTAAGACGAACACTACAAGGTAGTTGTATCCAAACAGTTCTTCAGAAAACAGTTACCTTTTAGTTGGCATGCAAACATATACTTAAACTACCATGTAGTAAACATTTCACTCTGTGAATTAAGTTGTTCTAGACAAAACTGTTTCTTAATTTATCAGACAACAAAAAGTTAGAGGTTAGGTATAATGTTCAGAAATGGCTCGCATCCCAGTCGGACACAACTGATAATTTAAGACAAAATTCTTGTAATCCACAAGGGAAGCCGGTTAACCAGCGCCACCCAGTGGTTTCACGCGGTACTTGCAACGCAGTGTCTGCCTGGATGCCCGTCATCCGCACTTCTTTCTTTCTTCTTTTTCAAATTTTGGCTTCACTGTGTCTTCACTGCAGTAGGTGGACTCTCTAGTTTCTATGCTTGGGCTTGTTCCATCGCACGTGGGATCTTAGTTCTTAGTTCACTAACCAGGGATTGAACCTACGGCCCCTGCATTGGAAGGCAGATTCTTGGCCACTGGACCACCAGGGACCCCCCTCATTGCCATTTCTTCTGTCTTTGCCGTCTTTCTATTTCCTTCTTATCTACATTTGCCCTCTCTCTCCATCATGATCTTCTGTTTCCAAACCTTTCCCTGCCTTGACTGGTCTTTCTCATCGTTCATGTATTACCAATATGAGGCAAATTACTCAAAGTTTGAGGAGCTGTGTTCCTCGGCATCCACTTTATACTTAACTTTCCTTTCTCCCATTCTTTCATAGCATCCCATATATTTTTTTAAAAAAAGGATTGAAGTATAGCTGATTTACAATGCTGCGTTAATTTCTGCTGCGCACACAGTGACTCAGTTTACATATATGTGTAGTCTTCTTCCGCACTCCTTTCCGCTGTGATTCATCACAAGATACTGACCGTGGCTGCCTGTGCTGCACAGCAGGGCCTTGTGCTTCTCCGTTCTATACAGAGCAGCTTGCATCTGCTCACCCTGAACCCCCTTGCTCCCTTCCTCATGACCACCACGAGTCTGTTCTGTCTGTGCGTCTGCGTCTGTTCCATCATGCACGGATGTGTTCATCCACGTCACTTTTTAGATTCCACGTATAAGTGATGCCTTTGTGGAGTATCTCTTCTCTCCGTCACGCCAGGGCCTCTCTTAGCGACCTTACTATTTCTTCCACACACATTCAGTCTTTCAGAGAAGGAAGAGGAATGCCAGCTTTGATGGTAGAAAGACATGGTTTGGGAGGATAACTTATTCCCCGCTAACTGTGAAGCTGTGATACGGTTCCT
>SJYH01007056.1:57171-76759 GCA_006408735.1 Sylvicapra grimmia
GACTATGCCCTATGCAACATTCAGCTCAGTTCAGCTCAGTTCAGTCATGTAGAACTCTTTGCGACCCCCTGGACAGGCTTCCCAGTCCATCATCAACTCCCCGAGCTTGCTCAAACTCATGTCCATTGAATCGGTGAAGCCATCCAACCATCTCATTCTCTGTCGTCCCCTTCTCCTCTCGCCTTCAATCTTTCCCAGCATCAGGGTCTTTTCAAATGAGTCAGTTCTTCACATCAAGTGGCCAAAGTATTGGAGTTTCAGCTTCAGCATCAGTCCTTCCAATGAATATTCAGGACTGATTTCCTTTAGGATGGACTGGTTTGATTTCCTTGCAGTCCAAGGGACTCTAGAGTCTTCTCCAACACCACAGTTCAAAAGCATCAATGCTTAGGTGCTCAAATTTCTTTACAGTCTAACTCTCACATCTATACATGACTACTGGAAAAACCACAGCTTTGACTAGATGGACCTTTGTCGGGCAAAATAATGTTTCTGGTTTTTAACATGCTCTCTAGGTTGGTCATAGCTTTTCTTCCAAGGATTAAGCATCTTTTAATTTCATGGCTGCAGTCACCATCTGCAGTGATTTTGGAGCCCCCCAAAATAAAGTCTGTCACCGTTTGCACTGTTTCCCGTCTATTTGCCATGAAGTTATAGGACTGGATGCCATGATTTTAGTTTTCTGAATGTTGGGTTTTAAGTCAACTTTTTCACTCTCCTCTTTCACTTTCATCAAGAGGCTTTTTAGTTCTTCTTCGCTTTCTGCCATAAGGGTGTTGTCATCTGTGTATCTGAGGTTATTGGTGTTTCTCCCAGCAATCTTGATTCCAGCTTGTGCTTCTTCCAGCCCAATGTTTCTCATTATGTACTCTGCATATAAGTTAAATAAACAGGGTGACAATATACAGTCTTGATGTATTCCTTTCCCAATTTGGAACCAGTCTGTCGTTCTATGTCCAGTTCTAACTGTTGCTTCTTGACCTGCATACAGGTTTCTCAAGAGGCAGGTCAGGTGGTCTGGCAGTTCCATCTTTTGAGGAATTTTCCACCGTTTGTTGTGATCCACACAGTCAAAGGCTTTGGCATAGTCAACAAAGCAGAAGTAGATTTTTTTCCTGGAATCCTTTGGTTTTTCTGCGATTCAACAGATGTTGGCAATTTGATCTCTGGTTCCTCTGTCTTTCCTAAATCCAGCTTGAATATCTGGAATTTCACAGTTCATGAACTGTTGAACATGCTAAGTGCTATAATCAAGCTATCAATCAACCCCCCATGGAGTGATGGCCTCCTTTCCTAGGGGAGTTGGGTGCTGTGCTTTAGTCCCTTAGTCGTGCCTGACTTTTGTGACCCCGTCGACTGTAGCCCACCAGGCTGCTCTGTCCGTGGGGATTCCCCAGGCAAGAATACTGGAGTGGGTTGCCTTGCCCTCCTCCAAGGGATCTTCCAAACCCAGGGATAGACCCTTGGTCTGCTGCATTGCAAGTGGATTCTTTGCCATCGGAGCCACCAGGGAAGCCCAGGTAAGATTTCACCGATGAGATGAACCTTTAACCCCAGTGAAGCAGACCAGACCCTAGGGGGCTCCTGGGCACAGAGGCCTTTCTGTCCCCTTTTTCTTGTTATAGGCAATGGCCCCCAGCCTCCGAGAACTTCCCTGAGTCCAAACAGTTGCTAATCAAGAGGGGGGCAGCCAAGAGAGCACCTGAGGCAAGATTTAAAGTGTCGGAGACGCTCACCAAGTAGGTTAACTGACTCTGTGCTCCTATGCCGGGGACCTGGGTTCAATTCCTGTTCAGGGAACTAGGAGCTTGCCAGGTGTTGCTAGTGTAAAGAACCCACCTGCCAATGCAGAAGACATAAGAGATGCTGGTTTGACTCCTGAGTTGGGAAGAGCCGCTGGAGCAGNCACCAAGTAGGTTAACTGAGGGACTTCCCTGGGGGTCCGGTGGCTAAGGCTCTGTGCTCCTATGCCGGGGACCTGGGTTCAATTCCTGTTCAGGGAACTAGGAGCTTGCCAGGTGTTGCTAGTGTAAAGAACCCACCTGCCAATGCAGAAGACATAAGAGATGCTGGTTTGACTCCTGAGTTGGGAAGAGCCGCTGGAGCAGGGCCTGACAACCCACTGCAGTAATTTTTCCCTGGAGAGCCCACGGACAGCGGAGCCTTCCCGAGTCGGACATGAGAGAAGCGACTTAGCGTGCATGCGGGCCCTGCACACACCCTCATCTTATCAGCAAGCCCAGCCTTGAACTGTTGCTCGTTTCCGCTTCACCCAAAAGTCTGTCTCTGAGATTTGATTCTACACCAGTTTGGAGAGGCCCAGCTTTCGGCATCTCTACCTTGAAGAACTAGTAAAATTTGCCAGATACAGAAACTGCAAGCAAAGAGAATGGCAAGTTATTATAACTGACCTTAATATTTTTCACTTGCTAATACTAATTCTAAGACTGTTGTTGTGACTTTCGGGCCATTAGCAAGTCCTTTGCTTGGATCAAAGAGAGTGGTATTAGTTATTTTATGTACCATGTGTGTGCATACTTGGTCCTGTCCAACCTTTTGTGACCCCGTGGGCTGTAGCCCATCAGGTTCCTCTGTCCATGGGATTTCCCAGGCGAGAATACTGGTGGGTTGCCATTCCCTTCCCCAGAAGATCTTCCTGACCCAGGGATCGAACCTGTGTCTCTGGCATCTGCTGACCCACCTGGAAAGCCCCGTTAGTTTTTGACTAGAGTCAGTTACTCATTTCACAGCTGGGGGTGTGGACGGCTATTGTGTTGGTGGTGGGTATTTGTTGCCTGAGAGTTTCTCCTTCCCTTTGGTGTGATCATGGCAATTTTGAAAGTCCTGGTGGGCTGTCCAGCGTTCCATCAGCAACATTACAGCTCTTTCAAACTTTGCTGACGCCAGTAGTCACCAGGGGGAACTTCTTGCCTCTTGTGCGGACATACGTACCTCACATTCGGGGCTGGTGGTTTTATTCAAGGGGTTTGGGCATACTTACATTTTTGCTTAGGAAAGAATCTGTCTGAACTGTGACTGTAAACTGTGAATTCACTAGGAGACAGGGCTTTAGAGTATTGGCAAGGCGGTCACATTCACTGTAAGCTCTATTTAAATATCTTCGGGGTTGGTCTGGGGAACATGAATGTTCTTATTAAATGACTTCACATTAATAAGAATGATAACAAGTTAATACTGGTAGATGCCTTTTCAATGGAAGTGATAGCACGATAAAACAGGCTCTGTTAAACTTCTGTTCTGTTAGATTTTACTTCCCCAAACATAAACAATTTACTCTAAAAATGAGGTAATTTCATAATGGTCTGTTTGAACTGGCTGCAAACATAAATCACACTGGTTTTCTGCCATTCCCCATCTCACCATCCGCTACCACACTTATTCCTCTCTTAAATCAGTGTATTTGGCTTGGTTCTTTTTCAGCTATAATAATGATAATAATTGTCATTATTATTAAAAGCTCATATATCACACATAACGTGCCTGGGAACATTCCAAGAGTTTTCTGGGAATCTAGCTATTTAATATTCATCATAACTCTTTGTAGTAACAGCATCACTCCGTTCTAGGGGTGACCGAGCTATGACACGGAGAGGTTAGTAACATGGTCAAAGTCACAGTCAGCCACTGATGGTGCTGGCCACGAGTCCAGACAGTCTGACTGCAGGGCTGGTGTGACATGAACTCTTTAGCCAGGGTGATAGTCAACATGCTTCTCTTCCCAGAGTCATAGCAGGAGTTTAATTGATTTCAGGACGCAGAGAACCCCATGCCTTCAAAACATTCCTCTTACACTGGAGGCAGGAGGAGCGGGAACACGGGCGTGGTGGTTACCGTCGGGCTGAGTCTGTGTTTCCCGTCTCAAGTGTGTGATTCCACAGGATTCGGCAGTCTTGGCTGAATAAATGAATGGGTGGATGGATGGCGACTGCCGCACAGGGTGTGAGGGCTGCAGCCATGTCGCTGGCGAGTGACTCCTGCAGGCTGCTCCGGGAGGCGAGGGAGGCAGCTCTCTGTGCCGGTGACCCCTCCTAAGGCCAGCGTCACGCCGGCCTGGGCGGATGGAGAACAGGGAGCAGGACCACCAGTCAGAAACAGCAGCTCTGAGGTCCCCCCTCGCTCTATCACTGATGGAATAGAGCCATAATGTTTTCAATAACCTCTGGATTCCTGTCTTTAGAGAATTTCCTGGTGGTCCAGTCGGGGCTTCCCTGAAAGCTCAGTTGGTAAAGAAATCCGCCTGCAATGCAGGAGACCCTGGTTCGATTCTTGGGTCGGGAAGATCTGCTGGAGAAAGGAAAGGCTACCCGCTCCAGTATTCTTGGGCTTCCCTTGTGGCTCAGCTGGTAAAGAGTCTGCCTGCAATGTGGGAGACCTGGGTTCGATCCCTGGGTTGGGAAGATCTCCTGGAGAAGGGAAATATTCTCCACTCCAGTATTCTGGCCCAGAGAATTCTGTGGACTGGATAGCCCTTGGGGTCGCAAAGAGTCAGACATGACTGACTGACTTCCACTTCACTGGTGGTCCAGTGGTTAGGACTTGGTGCTTTCACTACTGTGGCCTGGGTTCAATCCCTTGTTGGGGAACTAAGATCCTGCAAGTCATAGGGCGTGGCTAAAAAATACAGATAGATAGAGAGAGTTCTACCTTTATTTTTAGTGCTCTTCTTCCTGTAATCTTGTTTTCTCGAAGTCTAGGGCTTCCCTCATAGCTCGGTTGGTAAAGAATTCACCTGCAGTGCATGNGAGAACAGGGAGCAGGACCACCAGTCAGAAACAGCAGCTCTGAGGTCCCCCCTCGCTCTATCACTGATGGAATAGAGCCATAATGTTTTCAATAACCTCTGGATTCCTGTCTTTAGAGAATTTCCTGGTGGTCCAGTCGGGGCTTCCCTGAAAGCTCAGTTGGTAAAGAATTCACCTGCAGTGCAGGAGACCCCAGTTTGATTCTTGGGTTGGGAAGATCTTCTGGAGAAGGGATAGGCTACCCACTCCAGTATTCTTGGACTTCCCTTGTGGCTCAGCTGGTAAAGAATCCACCTGGAATGCAGGAGACCTGGGTTCGATCCCTGGGTTGGGCAGATCCCCTGGAGAAAGGAAAGCCTACCCACTCCAGCATTCTGGCCTGGAGAACTATACAGTCCATGGGGTTGCAGAGAGTCAGACACAGCTGAAGGACTCCCACTCTACCTTCACTTTCAGGGCCATGACAGCCATCTTGAGGAGAATTATCTCAGGGCGACTTTTGAGCTGAAGAAAGCAGGACAGGAGAGCAGATCTCAGGTCCTGGGTGATGAGTCCCGAGGTGGAACCAGACCACCTGCCCAGCCCCTGCCCCCTCCTGAATCCCGGCATCTCCAGAGGAAAGCACACCGCTGGCATCATCTCATTCTCAGAGGATGACAGAGCGTCTCATTTTGACACTCAACACTGCTTGGTGATCTTATCACACGTCCCTAGCATAGCCATCTTCTTACTTCCTAAAATGACCATTTCTCCCCTCATTTTGTCTTGATAAGTCTCCTAAAATTTCTCACTCAGTAATCATTTTCCTCCATTCATTAAGATGCAAATAACAACAGCAGTAAATGAGACCTGAAATGTGTCATCTGAGCACTGAATCTACCTACCCACTTGCATATGATCCCACCGTTATCTTCCAGTTCATACAAGAGGCCCTACTTTTATCGAAGGTCAACTCCTGTTATAATGAGACTCCTGTGCTTCTTTTCCCCACAGGGATATGGCTTCTGTAAGTTTCCTGCTGCTCTGCATTGCAACCTTTGCTTCTTTAGTGGAATCTCAGTTGTTGTTGAAGATTGACTGCCTTGACCTCCTTGTGATCCAAGGGACTCTCAAGAGTCTTCTCCAACACCACAGTTCAAAAGCATCAGCTTTTTCTCAGCCTTCAACCTCCCTTATGGTCCAACTCTCACATCCATACATAACTACTGGAAAAACCATTGTATAGCTTTGATTGTGTGGCTTTGACTATACAGATTTGTGTTGGCAAAGTAATATCTCTGCGTTTTAATACACTGTCTAGGTCTCTCATAGCTTTTCTTCCAAGGAGCAAGTGTCTTTTAATTTCATAGTTGCAGCCATGATTCTGGGGCCCAAGAAAATGGAATTTGTCACTGCTTCCACTATTTCCCTATCTGTTTGCCATGAAGTGATGGGACTGGATTCCATGATCTTGGTTTTTATAATGTTGAGTTTTAAGACAGCTTTTTTACTCTCTTCTTCCACCTTCATCAAAAGGCTCTCTAGTTCCTCTTCACTTTCTGCCATTAGAATGGTACCATCTTCATATCTGAGGCTGTTGATATTTCTCCCGGCAATCTTGATTCCACCTTGTGCTTCATCCAGCCCAACATTTTGCATGATGTGCTCTGCATATAAGTTAAATAAGCAGGGTGACAATATACAGCCTTGACGTACTCCTTTCCTGATTCAGAACCAGTCTGTTGTTCCATGTATAGTTCTAACTGTTGCTTCTTGACTTGCATACAGGTTTCTCAGGAGACAAGGTGGTCTGGTATTCCCATCTCTTTAAGAATTTTCCACAGTTTCTTGTGATCCACACAGTCAAATGCTTTAGTGTAGTTCATGAAGCAGAAGTAGATGTTTTTCTGGAATTCTGTTTATTTCTCTATGATCCAAGGAATGTTGCCAATTTGGTCTCTGCTTCCTCTGCCTTTTCTAAACCCAGCTTGTATATCTGAAAGTTCTTGGTTGACATACTGCTGGAGCCTAGATTGAAGGATTTTGAGCATAACCTTACTAGTATCCAACATGAATGAAATTGTATGGTAGTTTGAACATTCTTTGGCATTGGAATGAAAACTGACTTTTTCCAGTCCTGTGGCCCCTGCCGAGTTTTCCAAATTTGCTGACATATTGAGCGCCACACTTAACAGCATCATCTTTTAGGATTTGAAATAGCTCAGCTTGAATTCCATCACCTCCACTAGCTTTGTTTGTAGTGATGCTTCCTGAGGCCCACTTGACTTCACCCTCCAGGATGTCTGGCTCTAGGTGAGTGATCACACCATCGTGGTTATCCCAGTCATTAAGACATTTTTTTGTACAGTTCTTCAGTGTATTCTTGCCACTTCTTCTTAATATCTTCTGCTTCTGTTAGGTCCTTACCATTTCTGACCTTTATTGTGCCCATCTTTATATGAAATGTTCCCTTGATATCTCCAATTTTCTTGAAGAGATCCCTAGTCTTTCCCATTCTATTGTTTTCCTCTACTTCTTTGCATTGTTCATTTAAGAAGGTTTTCTTATCTCTCCTTGCTAGTCTCTGGAACTCTGCATTCAATTGGATAACTTTCCCTTTCTCCCTTGTTTTTCTCTTCTCTACGTTTGTCAGCTATTTAAAAGCCTCTTCGGACAACCATTTTACCTTCTTGCATTTCTTTTTCTTGGGAATGATTTTGATCACTGCCTCCTGTTCAGTGTTACAAACCTCTGTCCATAGTTCTTCAGGCATTCTGTTTACCACATCTAATCCCTTGAATCTATTTGTCCCCTCCATTGTATGATTTAGGTCATACTTGGATGGCCTAGTAATTTTCACTACTTTCTTTAATTTAAGCCTGAAGTTTACAATAAGGAGCTGATGGATGATATGGACCATAGTCAGCTCCAGGTCTTGTTTTTGCTGACTGTATAGAGCTTCTCCATCTTCAGCTGCAAAGACTATAATCAATCTGATTTCACTATTGAACTTTTGGTGATGTCCACGTGTAAAGTCATCTTTTATGTTGTTGGAAAAGGGTGTCTGCTATGACCAATGTGTTCTCATGACAAAATTGTGTCAGCCTTTGCCCTGCCTCAATCTGTACTCCAAGGCCAAACTTGCCTGTTGCTCCAAGTATCTCTTGACTTTCTACTTTTGCATTCCAATCCCCTGTTATGTAAAAGACATCTTTTATTGGTGTTAATTCTAGAAGATCTTGTAGGTCTTCATAGAACTGGTCAACTTCATCTTCTTTGGCCTCAGTGTTTGGTACATAGATTTGGATTACTCTGATGCTGAATGCTTTGCAGTGGAAACGAACTGAGATCATTCTGTCATTTTTGAGGTTGCACCCAAGCACTGCATTTGTACTCTTTTGTTGACTACTATCAAGGCTACTCCATTTCTTCCAAAGGATTCTTGTCCACAGTGGTAGGTACAATGGTCATCTGAATTAAATCCACCTATTCCGGTCCATTTTAGTTCACGGATTCCTAAGATGTCCATGCTCACTCTTGCCATCTCCCGTTTGACCACATTGATTCATGGACCTAACATTCCAGGTTTCTATGCAACACTGTTCTTTTCAGCATCAGACTTTACTTTCACCACCAGAGACATCTACAACTGCGAGTTATTTCCACTTTGGCCCAGTTGCCTCATCCTTTATGGAGCTCTTGGTAACTGCCCTCTGCTGTTCCCTAGTAGCATATCAGACACCTTCTGACCTGGAGGCTCATCTCCCAGTGTCCTATCTTTTTGCCTTTTCATATTGTTCATGGGGCTCTCGGGACAAGGATATTGAGGTGGTTTGCCATCCCCTCCTCCAGGGGACCATGCCCATCTCTGGTGGCTCTGAGTGCCATGGCTCATAGCTTCACTGGGCTCTGCAAGCCCTTCACCAGGACACGGCTGCGGTCCAAGAAGGGGTGGGCGGCTTATATGGCCTCTTCTTTTCCCTCTCAACTGTGATGGTCAAGTGCAAGAAACGTGGTTCTGCTGGTCTAGGCTGGGTTCTCACATGCTGTGATAACCTTGGTTCTAGAATAGCTTTCAGTTCAGTCGCTCAGTTGTGTCTGACTTTTTGCGACCCCATGAATCGCAGCACGCCAGGCCTCCCTGTCCATCACCAACTCCCGGAGTTCATCCAAAATCACATCCATCGAGTCAGTGATGCCATCCAGCCATCTCATCCTCGGTCGTCCCCTTCTCCTCCTGCCCCCAATCCCTCCCGGCATCAGAATCTTTTCCAGTGAGTCAACTCTTCGCATGAGGTGGCCAAAGTACTGGAGTTTCAGCTTTAGCATCATTCCTTTCAAAGAACACCCAGGGCTGATCTCCTTTAGGATGGCCTAATTGGATCTCCTTGCAGTCCAAGGGACTCTCAAGAGTCTTCTCCAACACCACAGTTCAAAAGCATCAATTCTTCGGCGCTCAGCTTTCTTCACAGTCCAACTCTCACATCCATACATGACCACAGGAAAAACCATAGCCTTGACTAGAGGGACCTTAGTCGGCAAAGTAATGTCTCTGCTTTTGAATATGCTATCTAGGTTGATCATAACTTTCCTTCCAAGGAGTAAGTGTCTTTTAATTTCATGGCTGCAATCACCATCTGTAGTGATTTTGGAGCCCCCCCAAAATAAAGTCTGACACTGTTCCCACTGTTGCCCCATCTATTTCCCATGAAGTGATGGGATCAGATGCCATGATCTTCATTTTATGAATGTTGTGCTTTAGGCCAGCTTTTTCACTCTCCTCTTTCACTTTCATCAAGAGGCTTTTTAGCTCCTCTTCACTGTCTGCCATAAAGGTGGTGTCATCTGCATATCTGAGGTTATTGATATTTCTCCTGGCAATCTTGATTCCAGCTTGTGCTTCTTCCAGCCCATCGATTCTCATGATGTACTCTGCATCTAAGTTAAATAAGCAGGGTGACAATATACAGCCTTGATGTACTCCTTTTCCTATTTGGAACCAGTCTGTTGTTCCATGTTTAGCTGCAATATTTCAACATTGGCGTCTTGGCACACTCTGGCCAGCTCTATTCCGGGTCAGTCTATTTGGAAGGTTAATAGGGTTGATTTTCTGGTGACAATTATTGATTGTGTTTGTGTGTGTGTGTGTGTTTGTGTGTATGTGTGTTTGTGTGTGTGTGTGTATGCACACTAACATAGAGGCAAGAAAGTCTGAAATCTTTTTATCCCTCTCCATTTCTGCAAATGGCATGGTTTTGTTTTCAGATAGATTGGAAATGATTAAGAACTTAATAGAGTCATTGTTCATGTTAGAAAGAATGAAAATAAAAATAGAGGAGAATTTTAAGCACCCTTCTGTGGGAAGGTCTGTGGGGACAGATGGAGCCTGCAGGATGAGGACATGTGCAGAAAGGTCAACTTTTTTTGTGACTGGGAAAGCCGGCAGAAATAAGTGAGTTATCTCTGAAATATGTAAAACCTTCTCATATGTAAATAGAGTAAACTCTGGTGACTGCCATCTGTGAGTGTAAGAGTTCTTGGGAAATGACTCATTCAGTGGAGCAAAGAGATGAAACCAAATTTGACTAGTAAAACTACATGAGTTACAGAGAATCCAGAATGCTGGGTGTCAGCATGTACTGCTGCTAACACAGTGTGTAGGGTAGTTGTGGGGTCTTGGAAAAATGAACAGGTGCTACACAAGTGGGTGAGAAAAGGGCTCCTAGTGGGAGCCACTCTTTGCAGTTGACTTGCCTTAGTTGGTGGGACTGAATGTGGAAGGCCTGCTGTTGCTGTCATTCAGTGGCCAAGTTGTATCTGACTCTCTGTGACCCCATGGACTGCAATACACCATGCTTCCCTGTCCTCCACTCTCTCCAGGAGTTTGCTCAATTCATGTCCATTGGTTCGGTGACGGTATCTAACCATTACATCCTCTGCCACTCCTTTCTCCGTTTGCCTTCAGTCTTTCCCAGCATCAGAATCTTTTCCAGTGAGTCAGCTCTTTGCATCAGGTGGCTAAAGGATTGGAGCCTTTATCAGCTTCAGACTTTACTTTCACCACCAGACACATCTACAACTGAGCATTGTTTCCACTTTGGTCCAGCGGCTTCATTCTTTCTGGAGCTGTTAGTAGCCACCCTCTGCTCCTCCCCACTAGCATACTGGACACCTTCTGACCTGGGAATCTCACCTTCTGGTGTCACATCTTTTTGCCTCTTCATACCATTCATGGGGCATCACAGCAGGAATACCGGCATGGTCTGCCATTCCCTCCTCCAGTGGACCATGCTTTGGTGGGTCTCTCCACTATGACCCGTCTGTCTTGGGTGGCCCTGCAGGGCGAGGCTCAGAGGTTCATTGAGTCATGCAAGCCTCTTTGCCACATCAAGGCTGTGATCCATGAAGGAGTGAAGACCTGTAAGGATCGTTTAGTTCAACACCATTTTGTTAATTAAGCCTTTAAAGAAAGAATCCAACTTGAGAATGCATTTACGATTGCCAGGCGGAAGAATGGGGGGAAGGGATGGTTAGGGGGCTTGGGATGGACATGTACACACTGCTCAATTTAAAATGGATAACCAACAAAGACTTACTGGATAGCACAGGAAACTCTGCTCAGTGTTATATGGCAGCTTGGATGGGAGGGGAGTTTGGGGTGGTGAATGGATACATGTATATGTATGGCTGAGTCCTCTTTCTGTCTGCCTGAAACAGCCACAACATTGTTAATTGGCTGTGCTTCAGTATAAAATAAAAAGTTTNCCATTCATGGGGCATCACAGCAGGAATACCGGCATGGTCTGCCATTCCCTCCTCCAGTGGACCATGCTTTGGTGGGTCTCTCCACTATGACCCGTCTGTCTTGGGTGGCCCTGCAGGGCGAGGCTCAGAGGTTCATTGAGTCATGCAAGCCTCTTTGCCACATCAAGGCTGTGATCCATGAAGGAGTGAAGACCTGTAAGGATCGTTTAGTTCAACACCATTTTGTTAATTAAGCCTTTAAAGAAAGAATCCAACTTGAGAATGCATTTACGATTGCCAGGCGGAAGAATGGGGGGAAGGGATGGTTAGGGGGCTTGGGATGGACATGTACACACTGCTCAATTTAAAATGGATAACCAACAAAGACTTACTGGATAGCACAGGAAACTCTGCTCAGTGTTATATGGCAGCTTGGATGGGAGGGGAGTTTGGGGTGGTGAATGGATACATGTATATGTATGGCTGAGTCCTCTTTCTGTCTGCCTGAAACAGCCACAACATTGTTAATTGGCTGTGCTTCAGTATAAAATAAAAAGTTTAAAAAAAAGAGAAAGAAGTCTGCGGCCCAGAGAGACTGAGTTACCAGCAGGACGCAGAGAACTTGAGGCAATGCTGGGACCAGACGCAATCTTCATGGCTGCCTCCTGAACGTGGGAGCTGATTCCTGCCGAGAAAAATCCTTCGCTGATTTTAGTGTGCTTCCACAGTGCTTAAGGCTTAAAATAATCATCCTATCTCCCCTGCAAGCTCAGGAATTTATCAGGTTGGGTGTTCTGGACACTCTTATCTGAGATTTTTACATCCAGAAAATTGACAGCTTGATGGTTTCCATGGGATAAGTTATTTCAGATATTTTTCATGAGATTAGATACTCAAGGCAAATCACAAGGCTGTGTTTTTCCAAGTGATCTTCTCACATGATGACTTTTCACATGTGCTGTTTTATGCATTGTTTGACTTGTCTTGAGCTGTAGGAGCGAGTGATGAATTCTCCAAATCTGTGTTGAGATGGAAATCCTGCCCTCATTTTATGGAGCTGCCTTTGTTTGATGTCTTCAGCTTCTCCTACAACCCTCTCCTCCCTCTGAAAAAATGAGGGACAGTGTCCTAGGAAAGTTGATACCTTTCTGATCATTAATTGGGGAAACAGTTGTCTTTCTGGTAAATGGAGAAATCTACAGTATAAAACCAATAAACAAATCTGTTTTGTTTTCATTGCTACCAAAGTTGGAAACATAGAGAAACAAGTGGAATTCAAAGTATCTTCTGTTTACCTAATGTGAATGTAAAATTGTATTTATGAGATCTGAAACTGTGATAAAATTTTAACTTTGTCTGCTAAAAGGAGACAGCAGTGCTAGTAATCTAACTGAAAGTTGCTCAGTTGTGTCCGACTCTTTGTGATCCCATGGACTATACTTTCCATGGAATTCTCCAGGCCCAAATACTGGAGTGGGTAGCTCTTCCCTTCTCCAAGGGATCTTCTCAACACAAGGATTGAACTCAGGTTTCCCATATTGGAGGTAGATTCTTTACCAGCTGAGCCACCAGGGAAGCCCAAGAATACTGGAGTGGGTAGCATATCCTTTCTTCAGGGGATCTTCCTGACGCAGAAATCGTATCAGGGTCTCCTGCATTGCAGGCAGATTCCTTACCAGCATTCTATGAGGGAGTCTAAAACCAATGATCAGTTAGAATCATTTCAGTTTGTGTTTGGAATTGAGTATATGCATAGTTTGGTGAAAATGAAAATTTTCTAATTAAATTTTGTTTGGGTTGGAATTAAAATTTGTCCTTATATAAATGGCATCACCAATCCAATGGACATGAACTTAGTCAAACTCCAGGAGATGGTGAGGGACAGGGAGGTGTGGCATGCCATAGTCCATGGGGTTGCAAAGATTGGGACATGACTTTGCAACTAAACAAGAACAACAACACAAATTATTGGAGAATCAGAGTGCCTCAGACCTTACTGGTAAAAATACAGAAACTTTTCAGGGAGCCAGCTGAGTAAGTATGGAAGCATGAAGACATTGGAGTCGTATTTCTAGACTGAAGCCTTGAATTGTCCATAGTTCTCAAGCAACTCTAGGTAAATTTCTTGATCTTATTTCCTATCATGTTCAATGGGGATGCTAATAATATACACCACAAGGTAATTTATACACGGCACTTAAAGTACCTGCTACTTAAGACTCTTGAGAATCCCTTAGACTTAAGGAGTCCCTTAACTAGGAGATCAAACCATTCAATTCTAAAGGAAATCAGCCTTGAATATTCACTGGCAGGACTGATGCTGAAGCTCCAATATTTTGGCCACCTGATGTGAAGAGAAAGCTCATGAGAAAGACGCTGATGTTGGGAAAGATTGAGGGCAGGAGAAGGGGGTGACAGAGGATGAGAGGGCTGGATGGCATCGGTGACTCGATGGCATGAATTTGAGCAAACTCCGGGAGACAGTGGAGGGCAGGGGAGCCTAACATGCTGCAATCCACGGGGTTGCAAAGAGTCGGACATGACTTAGTGACCGAACAGCATCAACAACTTCAGAAGCTAGCTCTGGCTCTCTGGGCAACTGGGCTAATGGCACATTTAGTCCCTTGAGGTGGGAGTGGGGGCTCCTATCACAGAGTGCCATAGACCAGGTGGCTTGTGGATAACAGAAATTTACTTTCCACAGTCCTAGAGACTGGAAGTCTCAGATGAAGGGGGCAGCAAGACCAGGTTCAGCGAGGGTCCTCTTCCCGGCTGCAGACAGAGGGCTTCTTGTAGCCTTACATGGCAGGAAGGGGGTAGCAGCCTCCGGGCCTCTTCTGTTTCACTGGTTTTGGCTGGGCTGCGTCTGTGCTGCTGGGCTGTGGCGCGAGTTCTTCTCACTGGGGTGGCTTCCCTTGTTGAGGAGCACAGGCTTTTGGGTTCACAGGGTCAGGAGTTGCAGCTAGCAGGCTTGACGCTCTGCTGCATGTGGAATCTTCCTGCACCAGGGATCGAACCTTGCTCCCTGCACTGGCTGGAGGATTCTCATCCACTGAACCACCAAGGCAGTCCTGGTCTCTTTTAATAACGCCACTCAGCCCTTTCACAAGAGTGCCGCCCTCAGGGCTTGATTATCTCCCAAGGTTCTGCCTCCAAACACCATGACAGTGGGGATTAGATTTCTGCATGTGGACTTGGGGGTGGGGAACACAAACATTCAGGTCATCATACACCCTAACCTACTACTTCTCCTTTAAGGTTGTATTGTTGCTGTTGTTCTGTTGTTTGATCTTTTTTGTTTTGTTTTTAGCCTAAACATGTGTGCTAGGAACTCATCTCTTTTTTTTTAATTTTCTTCTTGAAGGAGAAGAATATTTGCCTCGTTGAGATTAGGCAGAGAGGATAGTTAGATAGCTTGTTTCTCTTCATGTATGTATACATGTATGTGTGTGTGTCTGTCTGTCTATCATCTCTCTATCTATGAAGGTCTTATTCTTTGAACTAGTGATAACATCTTACTGGTTTCCTCGTTGATTAATGAGTTACATAAAATCCTTAACATATAATAATTTTATACCAATATCAGAGTCATGATTCTATCTCCGTTAAAAATGACCTTTCAACAACCACAACTAAGAACACATTTTCTAAACTGATAAAGAGGGGAAGAAATTAGGAAAAAAACAACAACAACAACCCACACCCACTAGAAATGGCCCAATCCATGCTTTTGCTCATGTGTAAAAAATATGTTAACTCTGCATTCTTGGCTTACTCCAAATTAGAAGAGAAGGTCACACCTATTACCAGGAAAGGTATGACAACGTTTTTGTTGGTTTGCTTTTAAATTCAGTATTCATGTGTGAATTACATCACATGAAAATCTGTAGATGTGTAGTAAATTTAAGATGTACATTTCAAATCTCTTAATACAAATATGAAGCCATAAACAACCAGGGGGCATGAAAACACTATTTATTGAACAATCAGATGCACATTTAGTTGGCGATTCTGTAGTTCACATGGATTTCTGGTTTGACGTCACAGACGATGCTTAAAAGCTCATTGATCACACTTTCCATGGACCTGCTGTAGCTTGCATTTAGTTCTTTTATCTTCCCTAGGGTTTGCACTTCGATTTCTTCTAAGACATTACTCTGAGAGCCCATTATCTACCAAAATAAAACAGAATTCACTACACTGTACATCATATTAAAATTTACTTGTTTTGTAAGTTAAATTCAGTTTCGATTATCATTTGCATTATGCATTATTTTTCCAAAATTTTTTCAGAGAATGGATAAGGTCACCAATGCTGTGAGTGGGATGGATAAACTTTTCTAAAAAAATATAATCTGCAAAAAAGGTCAAAGCTGAATCACTATGCTGTACAACTGAAGCTATATTGTAAATCAACTATTAAAAAAAAAAGAGGAAGCTGGCCACAGCAGGTGACTTCTAAGTTGACCTTCACACAGTACAAATTGAGGGCAAGTTCACAATCATTATGTTAATACCATGCTCAGAAGTTTTTTTCATGTATTTACGATAGTTTCCACAGATTTCCTGTGTCTTACTTTCTGAATTAAAAGTCTGGCAAATAAAGTTGAAAGACATCATTAAACCCATTATTGCTGGTCTTTAAAAAGCAAATAACTGGTTTGTGAATTTTTAAAATAAATTATCTGGACTCTTTAAATCTGTCTTTTTAGGAATATACAGCCACAATATGCCCCATAAATAGCTTCAGAAGCCCAGATATATCATTTATTGTGTGTGTTCAGACATTCAGTCATGTCCAACTCTCTGCGATGCTATGGACCATAGCCTACGAGATTCTTCAGTTCATGGGATTCTCCTGACAAGGATACTGGAGTTGGTTGCCATTTCCTCCTCCAGGAGATCTTCCCGACACAGAGATTGAACCCATGTCTCCTGCATTGATGTCAGATTTTTTTTAACAGTGAGCCACCTGGGAAGCCCATGGGTACATTGGGTATATTCAATACAGTTTTGACTTCAATAGTTTCAACTTCAGTAGTTTCTGGATTTACCAGAAATTAACCCCAGTGTAAGTCGAAGAAGACCTGTATTTGTTGATTTAGTCCCATGACAGTTTTAGACTCAGTGTCAATTAGCTTTCTGATTGTTTTTTCATTAACAGTGATCACCAGTATTTCCTATCGTCTCCTCTCTCTCTCAGTTTCTCTGTCAAGTAATGATATGATTGAAATATAATTTCCATGAATAGTATGAAAAAGCAAAAAGATAATTTTACCAGCGGAGTTAACCAATTTAAAGAGATTCTGTGGTGAAACCCTTTCTAAGATTATCCTCTGCTAAAGCAAACAGCCAGCTCCTAACTGGTCTCCTCTGTAAACTCAGCCTTTCTTGAGCTGTGAACTGTGAAGGCAATCCAGCCGGTTTCTGTTTGTTCGTTTTTCTCTTCCCTGAGTGTTTGGGGGAAGCGTGCCTTTAATTTACCGGGAGACTCCACTAATGATTGACTTCTACTTCAAGGTTGTTAGACTGTTCTAAATTCTAGAATCCGAATGATCTTTCTGGGTCCCAAACTTGAAATCAAATGTCACTGAGGCATCAGGTTCAAGTTCTTTTCTGTTTATAGTTCANATTTTTTTTAACAGTGAGCCACCTGGGAAGCCCATGGGTACATTGGGTATATTCAATACAGTTTTGACTTCAATAGTTTCAACTTCAGTAGTTTCTGGATTTACCAGAAATTAACCCCAGTGTAAGTCGAAGAAGACCTGTATTTGTTGATTTAGTCCCATGACAGTTTTAGACTCAGTGTCAATTAGCTTTCTGATTGTTTTTTCATTAACAGTGATCACCAGTATTTCCTATCGTCTCCTCTCTCTCTCAGTTTCTCTGTCAAGTAATGATATGATTGAAATATAATTTCCATGAATAGTATGAAAAAGCAAAAAGATAATTTTACCAGCGGAGTTAACCAATTTAAAGAGATTCTGTGGTGAAACCCTTTCTAAGATTATCCTCTGCTAAAGCAAACAGCCAGCTCCTAACTGGTCTCCTCTGTAAACTCAGCCTTTCTTGAGCTGTGAACTGTGAAGGCAATCCAGCCGGTTTCTGTTTGTTCGTTTTTCTCTTCCCTGAGTGTTTGGGGGAAGCGTGCCTTTAATTTACCGGGAGACTCCACTAATGATTGACTTCTACTTCAAGGTTGTTAGACTGTTCTAAATTCTAGAATCCGAATGATCTTTCTGGGTCCCAAACTTGAAACCAAATGTCACTGAGGCATCAGGTTCAAGTTCTTTTCTGTTTATAGTTCAAGCAACTGGGTCTTTCTAGTTCAAACAAAATCATTTTGAAGTGATATAGCTTCTAAGACATCAAATAGCTTTTTATAAAATAACATTTTGATAAGTGAGTACACAAGAAGCACAGACACGTGGCTGAAATTTTCCTTGCTACAAAGATGTTGAAAAATAATAGAAAACTACATACTAAAGTAGTTCTACCAAAATTAAAAATTTCCTCTACATCCAATATGCGATTTTATACTAAACTCAAGAAAAATTTACCGTTACTAAATTCAGTGTCTTAAGCAGTGAAAAATTTAAAAGACACACTGTTATGAAACTATAATATTACCTACTTTTCTTTGGAGAAGTATTAAAAATAGTTATTATTAGGCTGGATTACTGCGGCTGTCCCATAGGACTTTGGAAATTTCATCTCAGCCTTAGGATCTTTATTTTTTAAATGAGGGTAACATCACCTATTTGATGGGTTTGTTGTAAAAAGTCAACCAGATTTACTAGTGCAAAGCATGCAGAATTGTAGTAGCCTCAAAGTGAGCCATGCTGCTGCTGCTGCTAAGTCGCTTCAGTCGTGTCCGACTCTGTGCGACCCCATAGACAGGAGCCCAACAGGCTCCCCTGTCCCTGGGATTCTCCAGGCAAGAACACTGGAGTGGGTTGCCATTTCCTTCTCCATTGTGTGAAAGCGAAAAGTGAAAGTGAAGTCGCTCAGTCGCATCCGACTTCTAGCGACCCCATGGACTGCAGCCTACCAGGCTCCTCCATCCATGGGATTTTCTAGGCAAGAGTACTGGAGTGGCTTGCTATTGCCTTCTCCGCAAAGTGAGCCATAAATGTAATTTAAAATTTTCTAGAATTGTATTTTAAAAACTGGAAAAATTAACTTGAACAATATTTGTATTTAGCCCAATATAGCTATGCTATTATTTTAATATAAAATGTGAAATTATTGCATTATTATTTGTCATGACAAACCTAGGCAATGTATTAAAAAGCAAAGCCATCACTTTGCTGACAAAGGTCCATCTAGTCAAAGCTATGGTTTTTCCAGTAGTCATGCATGGATGTGAGAGTTGGACCATAAAGAAGGCTGAGTGCCAAAGAATTTGTGCTTTCGAATTGTGGGACTGGAGAAGACTCTTGAGAGTTTGTTGGACAGCAAGGAGATCCAACCAGTTAGTCCTAGAGGAAATCAGTCCTGAATATTCATTAGAAAGACTGATGCTGAAGCTGCAGCTCCAGTCCTTTGGCCACCTGATGTGAAGAGCTGACTCACTGGAAAAGACCCTGATGCTGGGAAAGATTAAAGGCAGGAGAAGAGGGCGACAGAGGATGAGAGAGATGGCATCACTGACTCGATGGCCCCGAATTTCAGCAAACTTTGGGAGACAGTGAAGGACAGGGAAGACTGAGGCGCTGCAGTCCATGAGGTCGCAGAGGGTCGGACACGACTGAGTGATCTAAGAGCAAGTTCCTGTCACCTGGCGTGTGTTTTATTTATAGAATATCTTCATCTGGACGAGCTGCACTTCAAGTGCTTGGAAGCCACGTGAGGATGACCATCTTCGACAGCGAAGGTGCAGGACGACACGTGGCAGCCACCAGGATTAGGTTGTTCCTGGTGTGCGCGGTTAGGACGACAGAATGATCTCCTGACGATGTTTATTATGAAGGTGGTGTTTAGCACAGAAGCTTAGCACTGAGCAAGTAATCAGTCAGTTCAGTCACTCAGTCGTGTCCGGCTCTTTGCGACCCCATGAACTGCAGCATGCCAGGCCTCCCTGTCTATCACCAACTCCC
>SJYH01007056.1:84891-102783 GCA_006408735.1 Sylvicapra grimmia
TTTCACGGCTCCATGTTTCAATAAATACCCGCCCATTTACTCACAGCAGTACAAGCCAGGGAACAGACTTTAGTTGTCACTGACTCGAGCAGACATTATTTGGTCAGATTTTCTGTCCTGATTTGCTGCCAGGAATCCTTCAGTCCGTACCAACTGGATTCTATTTAATACTGGCAGATCTCCAAGTGCACAAACATGCTACTCAGACTCTATCAAACCGACTCACAATTTTTTTAAGTATTTTATTGGATTTTTCTCTTCCCGTTTGTTGACTCTAGAAAGTCTGATTAAGCCCCACAACACATCAAAGTAGATATTTTTTGTAGCAGCTTTCTCTGAGGGGGACTTGAAAGTGATTGTAAAACCAATTGTTTTTAATGGTGGGGAGATTTAGTTAATCAGCTCTCTTTTCTTTTATTAAGAGCAAAGGTGCAAGCCTTAAGCCCGCAGACAGCAACGAAGATCAAAGTTTCAGACAGGCACAGAGCTGCGGAGATCATTAGGTAAGCCGGTGACTTTGATAGCCAGAGGAAGTCTGGGGGTTACAGAGAAACAGTTATCTCTGCTGGCCACTCGCCACCCACCGCCTTCAGATACTCATGCTTCGTGAGCTTTAAAACTTTGAAGAAATCCTGAACTGTATGAAAATTAATTTTTCCCCAACTCTGTTGCCTATTTTTGTTACATACCTTTATCCTTTTGCCCATCTAACAGCATATTTCCTTTCCTCTGGTAATGCCTCTTAAGCTTTTGTTGATGGTTTTTGTCAAGGGTTTGTTTTACGGGGTAGTGCGTGCCTGCGAAGTCGCTCCGGTCGCATCTGACTCTTTGTGACCGTGTGGACTGTAAGCCCGCCAGCATCCTCTGTCCATAGATTTTTCCGAGCAAGGATACTGGGGTGGGATCCTCCTCCAGGGGATCTTCCGTGCCCAGGGATGGAGCCTGTGCCTCTCACACCTCCTGCATTGGCTGGTTCTTTTCCACTAGTGCCACCCGGGAAGCCCTCTATGGTGTAGACTTTGAACTAAATAAGCGTTTTCTCAGGTATAGAAAACAAACTTATGGTTACCAAAGGGGCCAGTGGGGGAGAGGGATAAGTTAGGAGTTTGGGGCTAACATATATGCACCACTAAATATAGATCTGGGCTTCCCATTTGGCTCAGTGGTAAAGAATCCACCTGCAATGCAGGAGACATGGGTTTGATCCCTGGGTGGGGAAGATCCCCTGGAGAAGGAAATGGCAACCCACTCCATATTCTTGCCTGGAAATCCTAAGGACGGCAGAGCCTGGCGGGCTACGGTCCATGGCGTCGCAGAGTCAGACACAAGTTCAGAACGAAACAACAACATATACAAATATACAAATATATTAATATAAACAACAAGGGCTGTATAGCATGAGAAACTATATTCAATATTTTCTAATAACATATCAGGGAAAATCATCTGAAAAAGAATATATATATATGTATATAGATCTGTGTTTACACAGATATATATGTGTGTGTATATATTTTGATTGTCAAAGTTGCTCAGTTTTGTCTGATTCTTTTCGACCCCATGGACTATATAGCCCAAGGAACTCTCCAGGCCAGAATACTGGAGTGGGTAGCCTTTCCCTTCTTCAGAGGACCTTCCCAACCCAGGGATCGAACCCAGGTCTCCCTCACTGCAGGCGGATTCTTTACCGCCTGAGCCACTAGGGAAACCCATGTGTACACATGTATACATATATATGTGTGTGTATATGTATGTATATATATGTATACACATATATGTATACATATATATGTATATACTGAAACCAACACAACATTGTAAGTCAATGATACTTCAACAGAAGTAAGTTAATAAGCATGTTCTCATTAAGTAGCATAAAAGAATTTTTATGTTATTTTATTTTTCAAATGTTTTATTACAAGAAAATCTTAACATAAACTCTTATCTAGGTACATGCTTTACTTGGCTTTATGTACATTTGGTGTATTTGAGTGTCAATGGTTTGTAAATTTCTCTTCCCATGATATACAAGCTGCTTTGGTAGTCACTGTATGCAGATGGAATAAAGAGAGTCTCTGAGTTATAAATTGAAATGTATTTGACTATTTCACTTGAGTGGGACTGAGCAGACCTCCTTCAGAACAGATACTTTGCTCTAAATTCTCTGCATAAGCCAAGGTCTCGTGAACATGACTGCTCTTCTAAGGCTTGAGACTTAGTGGAACATTCACACCAATGCTCACCTTTTTCCTACTTAATTAACACTCCTCCCCATTTTGCATCTACAGACTTTTTCAATCCTCTATAGTTCTAGCCATTTGGTGGGAATTGGACATGGGTCATCCATAGAACAAATAGATGATATGTGGGCAAGGTACGCTTTTCTGGGATCCCCAGCCCACTTTCTTATCACTGCTCATGACTGACATTAGGAGAAAAATGTATTTAAGATGTAGCAACATTTTCTTAGGATAGATTGTAGGATACACAATGATGGGTTGCAGGATCTGGTTTTATCCAGTCGAGCACATGAAACGTCATGACTCTCCATCTTAACTGCATCTTAGGTGAAAACACTGGTGCCAGAGTCATGGCGCTAGCACCTGGAAATACTGCTAGTGAGAAGCTCTCCAAGCGCCCTGCCCCCGGAAGCACCCAGGACTCCGCCTAAGAGGCCGCACACCAGCTCTGTCCCACAGCGACAAGCCGAGAGTGTGTCTGATTCCCCCGCGTGGCACCGGTCACCTGCTGGTTCTCATTCAATTAAAGAGGAGAGCCGCGGGGAGATGGCTGCTTGCACAGCAGTTTTCTGGAAGGACTGGGCAGCTGCTGCCAGGAGGGCCCGCATGGGTTCCGCCCGATTGCATCCAGGGCAAGAAGCGGGGAGCCTCAGGCCGGCTGTCTCATCGGAGGCGAAGCAAATTGAGCGCCTCAGATCCCCTCCTGTCAACCTCTTGCTGGGGTCTCTGTGCAGGAGGTTTCCCAATTTTAAAATTACACCACCTTCAGAAAGACAAACAGCCGAAGACATCGCATAAATGCAGAATCCGAAAAAATGATGCCAGTGAACTTATGTACAAAACAGGAGCACTCACAGACTTAGAGAACTAGCTTAGGGTTACCAGGAGCGAAGGCTGGGAGGAAGAGATTGGCAGAGGGGGCGGGACATGTCCACACTGCTATATTTGAAATGATACCAACAGGGTCCTACTGTCCAGCACAGGGAACTCTGCTCCGTGTCAGGTGGCAGCCTGCACGGGCGGGGAGCTCGGGGAGAATGGATACATGCATGTGGATGGCTGAGTCTCTTCACTGTTCACTTGGCAACTATCGCGTTGTTAATTTGCTATGTGAAGTTGCTCAGTCGTGTCCAATTCTTTGCTACCCCATGGACTGTAGCCTACATGGCTGCTCTGTCCATGGGATTTTCCAGGCAATAGTACTGGAGTGGATTGCCATTTCCTTCTCCAGGAGATCTTCCCAACCCAGGGATCGAACCCAGGTCTCCTGCATTGTAGACAGACGCTTTACCATCTGAGCCACTATACCCCAATTAAAAAGTTTAAAAAAAGTATTCTGTAATAATCTAAATGGGAAAAGAATTTGAAAAAGAATGGATGCTTTTAGAGGTATACTTGAATCACTTGCTGTATACCTGAAGCTAGCACAGTGTTGTTAATCCACTATACTCCAATATAAAATTAAAATGGAAAAAAAAAAAAAAAACCCCAAACCAACAAGGTGGCCAACACACGTTCCCTGGAGTGGAAATAAGAGACATTCAGCCCACCGGTACTACTGTCTGTCTACTACGTCACCCACTCTTCTGGGTCTTGCTGATATAGCAGCAAAAGCCACATGCAGATCTGTGAAATGTAATAGGGGGAGGCAGAAATAGAAAAGAGACAGTGAGGATATAATGCAGCAAAGACGATGAGTGCCATGCAGAAGAACAAAGGCGCCCATGGGTCAGAGAGAGGGGCGGGCGCTAACACGGACAGGGCAAGCCTCTCAGAGGAGGAGACACATGAGCAGGGACCTCAAGCAATATTACTGGCCATGCAAACACCCAAACGGGAAGAGCATTCCAGGCAGAGGGAACAGGAGACACGAAACCCCTAAGTGGCAACGCTACTTGACCTGTTGAAGGAACAGTAAAGGCATCCTCATGGTGGGTCCCAGGTCAGAGAGAGCAGAATGGCTGAGTGTTAGATGCCATCAGAGAGGCAGCAGAAGCCAGGGCACAGAGAGCTCATGAGGAGGGTAAAGATTTGGGTCCTTGAGATGCTAAAGCCTTGAAGGGTTTTTAGCCAAGATGTGGTGTTCTACTGCTTCTTGTTTACACGAATTTCTTTAGGTGGTGTGATGAAAACAGATTGTAGGGGCAAGGGAGAAGCATGAAGATGGGTCTGAAATTTACTACAATGGTTCAGACAAATGTTTATGATGAACAGAAATAGCAAAGCAGCTGGGGAATTAATGAGCAAGGAGTTACATATCCTTTGAAGAGAGTTGAGGGATAAATGGGAGGGATACGTGAGCCCATGCTGGCTCCAACATTTTATTCTGGGGCAAAGTCAAGAGGGCAGTTTAATTGTGATGCCCAGGAAACATCTAGTGGAGATCGGGAGAAGGCTGATGTTTATATAAATCTGGAGATCGGAGAAACAGGCCAAGCTGGAGACGTAAAGTTTGAGAATTATCAGCACGGAGCCAAGGTTTAAAGTCACAGAATTAGATGCAATCGCTTAGGAAGCGTCTGTGGATATGGAAGAGGCCACGTCCCAGGTGGGGCCCCCACTCTAGAGACTGGCAAAATGACAGAAATTCAAGCCTGAGAGCAGGGTTGCAGAGGCCAGTAAAGGGAGGGTTTCAGAGATGAAAGAAGAATTCAGTTGTGACTGAGATTGTTAATTAGTTGGATTTAGCAACTTTGCTGGTCTTGACAAGAGGGAAATTTGACGGAGCTGGAGGGACAAAGTTCTGATTAGAGTTTCTGGAGCAAAGGGGATTTTTAAAATGTCNAACCCCAAACCAACAAGGTGGCCAACACACGTTCCCTGGAGTGGAAATAAGAGACATTCAGCCCACCGGTACTACTGTCTGTCTACTACGTCACCCACTCTTCTGGGTCTTGCTGATATAGCAGCAAAAGCCACATGCAGATCTGTGAAATGTAATAGGGGGAGGCAGAAATAGAAAAGAGACAGTGAGGATATAATGCAGCAAAGACGATGAGTGCCATGCAGAAGAACAAAGGCGCCCATGGGTCAGAGAGAGGGGCGGGCGCTAACACGGACAGGGCAAGCCTCTCAGAGGAGGAGACACATGAGCAGGGACCTCAAGCAATATTACTGGCCATGCAAACACCCGAACGGGAAGAGCATTCCAGGCAGAGGGAACAGGAGACACGAAACCCCTAAGTGGCAACGCTACTTGACCTGTTGAAGGAACAGTAAAGTCATCCTCATGGTGGGTCCCAGGTCAGAGAGAGCAGAATGGCTGAGTGTTAGATGCCATCAGAGAGGCAGCAGAAGCCAGGGCACAGAGAGCTCATGAGGAGGGTAAAGATTTGGGTCCTTGAGATGCTAAAGCCTTGAAGGGTTTTTAGCCAAGATGTGGTGTTCTACTGCTTCTTGTTTACACGAATTTCTTTAGGTGGTGTGATGAAAACAGATTGTAGGGGCAAGGGAGAAGCATGAAGATGGGTCTGAAATTTACTGCAATGGTTCAGACAAATGTTTATGATGAGCAGAAATAGCAAAGCAGCTGGGGAATTAATGAGCAAGGAGTTACATATCCTTTGAAGAGAGTTGAGGGATAAATGGGAGGGATACGTGAGCCCATGCTGGCTCCAACATTTTATTCTGGGGCAAAGTCAAGAGGGCAGTTTAATTGTGATGCCCAGGAAACATCTAGTGGAGATCGGGAGAAGGCTGATGTTTATATAAATCTGGAGATCGGAGAAACAGGCCAAGCTGGAGACGTAAAGTTTGAGAATTATCAGCACGGAGCCAAGGTTTAAAGTCACAGAATTAGATGCAATCGCTTAGGAAGCGTCTGTGGATATGGAAGAGGCCACGTCCCAGGTGGGGCCCCCACTCTAGAGACTGGCAAAATGACAGAAATTCAAGCCTGAGAGCAGGGTTGCAGAGGCCAGTAAAGGGAGGGTTTCAGAGATGAAAGAAGAATTCAGTTGTGACTGAGATTGTTAATTAGTTGGATTTAGCAACTTTGCTGGTCTTGACAAGAGGGAAATTTGACGGAGCTGGAGGGACAAAGTTCTGATTAGAGTTTCTGGAGCAAAGGGGATTTTTAAAATGTTGATTCAAGGCATACAGAAGTTCAAGGCATACAAAAACAGACAAAGAATATACGGACACAGGACTATCAAGCGAATTTGACAACCAGCAGATGTTAGATTGTGTTTACACATCTCGAAAGTCTGTTTACATTTGGTACCTGTGAATGTGACCTCTCTTGGAAAGAAGGGTTTTGTAGATGTAATCAAGTTGAGATGAGGTCATGCTGGATTAAGATGGGCCCTCTATCTGAGGACTGGCATCCTTAAAAGGAGAGGGAGAGACTTCCCTGGTGATCCGGTGGTTAGGACTGTGCCTTCCAATGCAGGGGGTGCAGGTTCGATCCCTAGTTGGGGCGCTCAGATCTCACATGCCTCGTGCCGTACCCCCCCCCCAAAAAAAACAACAGAAATCATTGTAACAAACTCAGTAAAGACTTAAAAAGGACTCACATCAAAAACAAAACCTAGAAAACAAGAAAGGAGAGGGAGTTTGGACACAGAGGCATAGGGGCACAGAGCAGACACGCAGCGCTGGCCGCCTGGTTGCAGAGGCATATTAGAAGGACGCGGCTCCCGGCCAAGGGAAGGCAAGGGCTGCTGATCACCAGCAGAAGCTGGGAGACAAGCAGGGCAAAGGTCCTCCCCGAGACCCTTGAGGAAGGATCGCCCCACCGCCAGCAGCTTGTGTCTGGACTCTGGCCGCCAGACCTGGAGGCGAACACATTTCTGTTGCTGCCAGCCACCCTGTGTGGGGTGCCTGGTTACAGGAGTCCTGGGAAGAAGCTAAGGCTCGGAGAAACAGTGTTTGCTGAGCAGTGGAAGCAAAGTCAGGTAGTTGTATGTGGTAGAAAGAGTAAGTATCCAAATGAAAAAAAAAAGGCATAAACAGAGCAGGGGTCACCTTGATTTGGTATAAACAGGAAGGGCACTTTGGGAGTGTTTGGAGATTTCTATCTGTTACTAACAACATTTTTATTCTGTTTTACCACGTGTGTGTGTGTGACCCCATGGGCTGTAGCCCACCAGGTTCCTCTGTCCATGTGCTTTCTCAGGCAAGAATACTGGGGTGGGATGCCATTCCCTTCTCTCAGGGGTCAAACCTGCATTGGCAGGCAGATTGTTTACCACTGTGCCACCCGGGAAGCTCTACTACATAGAAGGAGAGGAAAAAAAGTCTCTCCTGGCTTTGAGAGGGTTGTTAATATTACGATATAACCATGCTGGTCCAGAGAACGCCCTCATTCTGCTCACCGACCACAAACAAGAGTAAATGACCCGGAAAGCAAAGCCACCTTTCTCTCCCGGGGCCTTACTGCTAGAATGCTGCTTCTCTGCCGGCCCTCACGTCGCCGCTCATTCTTCCGCCTGCTTGTAAGTCCTTTAGTTTTCCTTTTACTTGTTCTTTCCTTGTTAAAATATATATATATATATATATATATATTTACATTACATGTAGTTTTATGTAGATCCTAGGTTGAATATAACCAAATGTTTTTAATAGACGAAAATGTTGTATGGTTATTATTTTAACACGACCCACTCAAAGATATCAAAGTCCAGTATACCTACAAATACCCCCATTAGTCTGTGGACTATAAAGTAAAAGGAAGCATTTACAAGCTTACAAAACATGCCAAACAGGGCCATGAGTTTCTACTGCCACATTTTTTGTTTTATTAGTTAAGTAGAATTCATGTCTCCCTGAATCAGAACACTCACTTGTATCCTGAAAAAAATGAATAGGTCAAGATGTTTGTTGAAATAAATTTGGAATATCCGTATACTGGGAAAAGAAATAAGCAATTACAAAAAAACTCACGGCAAGCCATTCGAACAAGTCACTGATGTGTTATGGTAAGAAGTGGAAATATTTAAATTATTTATTATGCAGAAGTATCATTCTCCTGGAGGAGGGCATCATAACCCACTCCAGTATTCTTGTCTGGAGAATCCCGTGGACAGAGGACCCTGGTGGGCTACAATCCATGGGATCTCTAAGAGTCAGACACGACTGAGCAATCACATACTCGCAAAGTGTAATTCAGTGGGACTTCATGGAACATGGACCTGCCCAACACCATCCCCCCATTCCAAGGCTCAGCCCACACTGTCTGGTTACCATCCTTACAGGTGATTCCATCTCCGAGTCTGCAATGCATATAAGTGAGGTAAAGAGTGCTCTTATAAAACATCAAGCTTAAAGTAAAAAAAATCGTATTTCCAAAGACACAAGTCCTTATTCCTCCTGTTGATAATAGTACCTTGAATTTTTTATTCTAATTCTGATCAAAGATGCATTTGAACTGAATAAATAAATGAATGAAAGAAAAGAACAGTGAAATACAAGAGAAGCTACCCAGGATACCTCGGCCTGCCTGTGTAGGGAGTACGATGCTCAGTTACAGCTGAGCAAGAAAACCGGGCTTATCCAGTGAAAACGGTCCTCAGGGCGCACGCTTTTTGAGGAAAAGACAGACACTCTGTATAAAGTCGGGGGCAGGGGCTTCCCTGGTGGTCCAGGGGCTAAGACTCTGTGCTCTCCATGCAGGGGTCCAGCTTCGATCCCTGGTCAGGGCGCTAGAGCCGACGTGCCGCCGTGAACGTGGGAGGTCCCATGTGCCACGGCCAACCCCTGCTGCAGCCGAACAAGCAAACGAATACGTGCTTAAAACACTGGGTGCACAAGCAGGGCCTCCGTANGTTGAAATAACATTCACAAACATATTTTCCAAAATGGTTTTTAAGGTCGGAGCATTTATTATTACTGACTGATATTTGCTTGACTACTTCTGAATAAAGACTAAGAAGAAAAAAGTACACAAATACTTTAAGTGACTGGTAAACAAAATTAACATTTTGCGTAAGAGAAATACGGTATGGATTTTCCAGTTACTGACTTCTGAGGGATGATTGCCCAAAGGCAGCATGTTTACTAGAGGAAAGGAAAAGAGGTTTGGCTTTTATCTTTATCATGAAATCTGAGGCTAGATCCTGTAGAGTGGTCTCGCCTCCCAACAACGTGCATGACTCCTCAGGCTTCTCTAATGACATTGAAAAATGAGAAATAATTGGTGAAAAACGTTTGGATCCTATGATGATGGCCTTTATTTTTTGATTTGTCATTTTTTAAAAAATTGAAGTATAGTTGATTTACAATGTTGTATTGATTTCTGCTGTACAGGAAAGTGATTCAGTTATACACACATATACATTCTTTTTAAAAATATTCTTTTCCATTATAGTTTATTATAGGGTAATGAATATAGTTTTCTGTGCTACACAGTAGGACCTTATTGTTTATTGATAATATTGTTTGTGTATTTTATTATTGTTTTGTTTCTTCTATAAGGGAAAGCAAAGGTAACATAATTACTAAGTCTTAAATAAGCTTGTCTTCTGTTCTGGAAAGTTTAAATGTGTTAAAGAAATTTGAATAAAAGATAAGCAGATGTTCTACACTGTTTCAGCCAGCAGGTCCGGGGCGACTTTGTTTTCTATACAGTTGCTCTGCATTTATACCATTTTACTATCCTTGGCCATGTTTTTTAAAATTTTATTTTTAATTAAAAATTTTTTAAAGAATTTTATTTTTAGCTCCCTGACCAAGGGTGGAACCCATGGCCCCTGCACTGGAAGTGTGGCACCCTGCCCATGCAGCAGCGGGTGGGTCCTGGCCGGGCTCCTGCAGAAGCAAGGGGAGAGGCGGGCCAGGTTGGCCTCACTCGCTCTCACCCTCCTTTCCTCTCCCGGCTCCTCCACGGGGCTCTTTCTCTTTTTGTTGTTGGTGCCCACATGGCTGAGTGCTCAGGTAATCAATTTATCTTAAGAAAGTAAAATGATTTTACCTGTGGTAGAAAACCCCCGGGGACTGAGGGGTGCCTGACTCTGCCTCTCTCTCTCTCTCTCTCTCTCTGTCTCCCTCTCTCCCTCTCTCTCTCTCTCTCCATCTCTCTCTGTCTCCCTCCCTCCTTTCTCTCCATCTCTGTCTCTCTCTCTCCATCTTTCTCTCCCTGTCTCTCTCTCTGTCTCCCTCCCTCCCTCTCTCTCCATCTCTGTCTCTCTCTCTGTCTCTGTCTCCCCCCCATCTCACTGTCTCTCTCTCTGTCTCCCTCCCCCTCTCTCTCTCCATCTCTGTCTCTCTCTCTCCATCTCTGTCTCTCTCTCTCTGTCTCTATCTCTCTCTCTCCATCTCTGTCTCTCTCTCATTGCTGTGTCCTGTGCCTGTCTTTCATTCAGCATATTGAAGCAGGGCCCACCATACAGAAAACAAAGATCATGGCATCTGGTCCCATCACTTCATGGGAAATAGATGGGGAAACAGTGGAAACAGTGTCAGACTTTATTTTTTGGGGCTCCAAAATCACTGCAGATGGTGACTGCAGCCATGAAATTAAAAGACACTCACTCCTTGGAAGGAAAGTTATGACCAACCTAGATAACATATTCAAAAGCAGAGACATTACTTTGCCAACAAAGGTCCGTCTAGTCAAGGCTATGGTTTTTCCTGTGGTCATGTATGGACGCGAGANGACATTACTTTGCCAACTAAGGTCTGTCTAGTCAAGGCTATGGTTTTTCCTGTAGTCATGTATGGATGTGAGAGTTGGACTGTGAAGAAAGCTGAGTGTTAAAGAATTGATGCTTTTGAACTGTGGTGTTGGAGAAGACTCTTGAGAGCTCCTTGGACTGCAAGAAAATCCAACTAGTCCATTCTAAAGGAGATCAGTCCTGGGTGTTCTTTGGATGGAATGATGCTAAAGCTGAAACTCCAATACTTTGGCCACCTCATGCAAAGAGTTGACTCATTGGAAAAGACCCTGATGCTGAGAAGGATTGGGGGGCAGGAGGAGAAGGGTATGACAGGATGAGATGGCTGGATGGCATCACCGACTTGATGGATGTGAGTTTGAGTGAACTCCAGGGGTTGGTGATGGACAGGGAAGTCTGTCCATCATGGGATTCATGGGGTCGCAAAGAGTCAGACACGACTTAGTGACTGAACTGAACTGAATGCTTTGTAAATAAAGGCTTTGTTTCGTGAAGCACAATAATCTATGGCCCATAATCATTAATGTCAGATCTGGGGTCTACCACTTATTCACTTACTAATGGCGTGATCATGAATAACAAAATTTACCTCACCATATATCAGGCACCTGAAAATGTCTGTGAATATTGATTCAACACTTTGACTAGTGTCTGCCCATAATGATAATAAAAATGATAACAACTAACACATTCATCACTGTATTCCTGGCCCCATTTAATATTGGGCCAATTTAATCCCTAAAGAAACCTTGTGAGATTGGCCTTGTTATCTCTACTGATGAATAAACTGAGACATAGAAATGTTAGCTAACCTACCCAGGATTGTGTACCAAACCAAAATTGAAACCTAAGTCTCTTGAGTCTGTGGTTTTTAACCCCTATTCATGTTTCTCCAGGCTTCCCTGGTGGATCAGTTGGTAAAGAATCTGCCTGCAATGCGGGAGACCTGGATTCGATCCCTGAGTTGGGAAGATCCGCTGGAGGAGGGCATGGCAACCTACTCCAGTATTACTGCCTGGAGAATCCCCATGGATAGAGCCTGGGTGGCTACAGTCCTTGGGGTCACAAAGAGTCAGACATGACTGAGTGACTTTCACATGTTTCTCCAAAGTTCAATACATGTTAATTGTGATATTTATAAATGATCAGTTTCAAAATACAGTCATCCCTAGTTATCCTTGGGGAATTGGTTCCAGGACCCACCACAAACACCAAAATCCACTGATGTTCACATCCCATAGTTGGTTCTCATTATCTGTGGTCCCACATGCATGGGTTCAACTGAGCACAGATTACACCAGTTCAGTTCAGTTCAGTCACTCAGTCGTGTCCGACTCTTTGTGACTCCATGAATCGCAGCACGCCAGGCCTCCCTGTCCATCACCATCTCCTGGAGTTCACTNGAGGATGAGATGGCTGGATGGCATCACGGACTCGATGGATGTGAGTTTGAGTGAACTCCGAGAGATGGTGATGGACAGGGAGGCCTGGCGTGTTGCGATTAATGGGGTTGCAAAGAGTCGGACATGACTGAGCAACTGAACTGACTGAATTGATAAACAATGGTTTTAAGACACTATCCTAATCTGCAGGGCTTAGATTCTAATTGCCGCAGGGACAGGGCGTGTAATTAGGAGGAAGGTAATGACCCTCTCTGTGAGGGATTAAGTGGCGATGTGATAGGAATGGAGGAGTGGTTCAGGGAACCTGAGAGGGTCAGAGATCGCCAATGTTAGTTCATTCATTATAAAAATCAAGCACATTGTGCACAGTGCCGATTGTGCCTGGGGACGCAGACCCCAGCCGAGGCTGTCTCTACGATCTATCCTCTGTGCGACCTTGGGAAACCAGCTTGATTTCTCTAAGGGTCATGTTCCCCTTTTTGCAAAATAGGTTGGTGTGAGGAGTAGACAAGATATGCTTTTATCATGGTACCTGGATGAATTTTTCTAGTTTTAAAAAAATCTTATGGCAAATTATGGACTCTCAGTTTCCACATACACGAAATGGAAATAATAGTAAAGAGAAGAGGAAGGAGATGCAGGTTTAATGAGGATATCCTACATGTAATTAAGTAGATGCATGACTAAATAGCAAGAACGTTAGCAAATGAGAAGTAAATGGAAATATTTTTAAAGATGTCTCAGTGGTAAAGACTCCACCTGACAATGCAGGAGAAGCAAAAGCCCCAGAGACCCAGTGCAGGTTTGATCCCTGGGTCGGGAAGACCCCCTGGAGAGAGAAGCGGCAGGCCAGTGCAGTGTTCTTGCCCGGAGAATCCCACGGACGGGGGAGCCTGGCGGGTTATGGTCCACGGGGTCACACAGAGTCAGACATGACTGAAGCAACTAAACAGCAAACGAAAATTTTTGAACATTGGAAATGAAAGGCCGTCCAGAGAGGGAGGAGAATGAGCCATGAGCTGTTACGATCACAATTTTACAGGAACAGAAACCGAAGCTTACAGAGCAGAAGTCATTTGCGGAAATTCACTCCCTATTAAGTAGATTCAGTCTGGAAGTCATCCTTGTTTTTTTTTCTTCTTGGCCATGCTCCAGAACTCGTGAGATCTTAGTTCCCCAACCAAGGACTGGGCCCCGGGACGGCCAGGGGGTTCCCAGTTGTCCGTCTCGGAACCATGGCACAGTATTGAGACTCTGAGCTGTAGCGCCGTGGAGGAAGCTCAAGCCTCCGTGACTGCAGTGCCCTTAACCATCTCCCTTAGCTCGTGACCGGTCCTAAAGACCTGAGCTGAGAAGCCCATCCCCACTACAGTGATGGGACACAGACATGTGGGTAGTTTCTGGGAAGCGGCCGGCCTCTCCCAGGGAGCATGGTGGGACCAGGATTTCACTGGCATCTCCCCCACCCCCGACATCTGTGCGCACCCCCCCGCTGCACTCTCCTCGTCCTGTTTTGTGACAGAGAAGGCGCGTGCTCAGTCGTGTCTGACTCTCTGCGACCCCGTGGGCTGGAGCCCACCAGGCTCCTCTGTCCACGGGATTCTCCAGCCGAGAATACTGGAGTGGGTTGCTGCATCTTGCTCCCAGGGATCTTCCCGACCCAGGGATCGAGGCTGTGCCTCTTGCCCAGACATATCAGGTGGAACGGAAGAGACTCACTCTTCTTGGCTTCCTCGAGCTTGTCCTTGGCCCTCTTCTCTGCCTGAAGGAGCTGGTGGATCCCCTGCGACTGGCTGGTCATGGCGGTGGCGCTAGGTCAGGCGGCGGCTGCAGCTCTGGGGAGGGACGGCTCTGTCTGTCCTTGGAGAAATCGGCTCAGAGCTCCCACTGTTGTGTCAACAGTGAGCTTCAGGCACAGCTGCTGCTCCCAAAGGGGCCGGAGGTGAGGGCTCCTGGACTCCAAGGAGAGCCCAAGGGTGGAATCCAGAAGAACAAGTTAAGGCAGTGAGGACATAGTTTTGTCAACTTTAGCTCTTTTCTGTGAATTAAGAATACTTTTAAGGGGTGCTGTGTTCGCTTACAAAGAATGAATAAAATATCTGTAGGGAGGTCAGCGTCCCTCTCCTTACAATGAATATTGACTTATTTATGGCATTTTTCTTCCAACTTAACTTAAAACCAGATTTTCCTTTGTTCTTTGTCCCTGTGGTTCCAGTTTGAGGTTTTTTCCTTTATTTGTTTCTAATGATTCAATTATCTGCTTGGGACAAATTCATCCTCCTTTCCCTCAGTCTCCAGCAACCACAAATCTGTTCTCTATGTCTGTTTCTATTTCACAGATAAGTTCATTGTGTCATATTCTAGATTCCACGTGTAAGTGATTACATGCAGTGTTTGCCTTAGTGTGATCCTCTCTAGGTCTATTCATGTTGCTGCAAGTGGCGTTATTTCATTCTGTGTTATGGCTGGGTAATATCCCACTGTATACAAGTATCACATCTTTTTTATTCATTCCTCTGTTGATGCATTTAGGTTACTTCTAGGTCTTGGACATTGTACATACTGCTTCTCTAAACATAGGGGTGAATGTACCTTTTGAATTATAGTTTTGTCTGGATATATGTCCAGGAGTGGGATTGTTGGATCATATGGCAACTGCATTTTGTAGTAATGACAACTTCTTTTTCTTAAAGATTTTTTTTTTTCTTTTGATGTGGACCATTTTTAAAGTCTTCCTTGAATTTGTTATTAGGTTGGTACATATGTAATCATGGTTTCAGACCATGAATTTTAAATCATTATAACTAGGTTCAAATGCATCTTTATTAATCAAAATAGGAACCATTACAATCAACACATTTTTGCCAATGAGAAATAAGATTGTTTATTCCTGTAGCATAAAAATCTATGCTTTGGGTTCAACAGCCTCTTGGAAAGCATTTTCTGCCTCCTGCTGGTTGTGGAAGCCATTTGCCCTGCAAAAAGTTTTTGAGATGTTTGAAGAGCTGGTAGTTGGTTGGCAAGAGGTCAGGTGGATGTGGTGAATGAGGCAAAACATCTTAGTCCAATTTGTTCAACTTCTGAAGCATTGGTTGTGTGACGTGCAGTTGGGTGTTGTTGTGGAGAAGAATCGGGCCCTTTCTGTTGCCTAATGCTGGCTGCAGGCGTTGCAGTTTTTGGTGCATTTCATGCATTTGGTGAGCGTCCTCCTTAGCTGTAATGATTTTCCCAGGATTCAGAAAGCTGTGGTGGATCAGACTGGCAGCAGAGCACCGAAGAGTGACCGTGATCTCACATAAAACCCCGCCTTTTGTCTCACATCCCAATCCGATCAAGAAATGGTTCACTGTTGTGTAGAGTAAGAGAAGATGACTCTTCAAAATGACAATTTTTCTGATTTGTGGTCAGCTCTTGAGACACCCACTTAACGAGCTTTTCACCTTTCCTATTTGCTGCAAATGCTGAATGACCATAGAATGGTTGACGCTGAGTTCTTGGGCAACTTCTCATACGGTTGTAAGAGGATCAGGTTTGATGATCCTTTCTGTTGGTCATTATCAGCTTCCGATGGCCAGTCGCTACGCTCCTCATCTTCAAGGCTCTCATCTCTTTTGGAAAACTCCTTGAGCCACCACTGCACTGTCCGTTCCTTAGCAGTTCCGGGGCCAGATGTGTTGCTGATGATGCGAGTTGTCTCTGCTGCTTTCTGACCCATTTTGAACTTGAATAAGAAAATTGCTTGACTTTGCTTTTTGTCTAACATCATTTTCATAGTCTGAAATAAATAGAAAATAAGCAACAAGTAATAGGTCATTGGCCAAAAAGAAAAAAAAAAAAGGCAAAGTGAGGTGTGTGCATTGAAATGAAATATAACCACACTTATTTAAGAAAGTATTCCAGTATCAAATGGCAAAGTTCAACAAGGAAAAACCATGATTACTTTTGCACCAATCTCATGCAATATAGCTTCTGTTTAATGTTTTGAGTTTTTGGCTGTGAGGCATGTGGGATCTTAGCTCTCTGACTGCAGTTTGAGACCACACCCCAGGAACTGGAAGGCTAAATCTTAATCCCTGGACCACCAAGGAAGTCCATACAGCAATGACAATTTTTGATCCCTAGATGTTCAATCGGAACAGAGGAAAATCCATTCTTAGTTGCTGCTAGCACAATAATATTGTCAGGCAATTTCAAAATATCCATAGTTTGCAGTGAACATGTCAATTACAGAAAATTGTAATCAATTTCCTTTAATATCTCACACATAATTTCAAATTTTACGACAGAAGTTTGCCTTCTCTTTATTTAATTAATAGAGGAGTCCTTTCCAGGACCAAAAATACCCATGGGATGTTGCATGACCCTTCCTGACAAAAGATGCAAAGTGGAATACTGCGAGAGGTGTCCACTCACACAGAAAAGGGCTTTCAGTGTAACTCAAAGTAGGAAGTTAGACTGATTCGGTCTTGTCTTCACCTGACTCTCGAAGGGTCACCTTCCTAGTAATGAGGAGGGATAGAAAAACCCACCCAAAAGCAGAGAAAAATCTCCTCTCAGCCAGGGTTCTAGGAGGAAAAAAAATAGCTATAGGCCTCCCCGTGGGAGAGCTGGAAAGTGCGTTCACAGGATCTNTCTCTTTATTTAATTAATAGAGGAGTCCTTTCCAGGACCAAAAATACCCATGGGATGTTGCATGACCCTTCTTGACAAAAGATGCAAAGTGGAATACTGCGAGAGGTGTCCGCTCACACAGAAAAGGGCTTTCAGTGTAACTCAAAGTAGGAAGTTAGACTGATTCGGTCTTGTCTTCACCTGACTCTCGAAGGGTCACCTTCCTAGTAATGAGGAGGGATAGAAAAACCCACCCAAAAGCAGAGAAAAATCTCCTCTCAGCCAGGGCTCTGGGAGGAAAAAAAATAACTATAGGCCTCCCCGTGGGAGTGTTGGAAAGTGCGTTCACAGGATCTTCTGTAGAGACAAAACCACACTGGGCTGGAGTTGACAATCTAAACTGCAAACAAATGGGAAGGGCAAGTCCAGGGGAGGTGGGCAGTGAGGAAGTGGGTGGGGCCAGGAGCCTGAGGGGGATCTGAACTGTATCATAAGAGGAGGGGATTGTTTCAACCACGCTAAGGCTCACTTGGGCTTCCCTAGCGGCTCAGACGATTAAGAACCTGCCTGCAATGTGGAAGACCTGAATTCGATCCCTGGGTTGAGAAGATCCCCTGGAGAAAGGAATGGCTACTCGCTCCAGTACCCTTGCCTGGAGAATTCCATGGACAGAGGAGCCTGGCAGATGCATTCCATAGAGTCACAAAGAGTCAGACATGACTGAGCCACTCATGACTTCGCTTTTTTCCAAAGGTTACTTACTGTAACTGAATTAAGGCCCTTTTAAAATCAAAGCTAATATTTTGAGAATAATCATACATTGAAAATTTTAGGTAGGGAGTTTGGGATGTATATGTACAGACTGTGATAATTAAAATGGGTAAGCAGCAAGGTCCTCCTCTATAGCACAGGGAATTGGTTCAATGTAATGTGGCAGCCTAGATGGGAGACGAGTTTGGGGGAGAATGGATACATGCATATATAGGGTTGAGTCCCTTTGCTGTCCACTCGAAACTATCACAACAT